>CADEPD010069115.1:0-12279 GCA_902829195.1 Fraxinus dipetala
CTACTTATGTGAAATATTTTTTGACACAAAAATATATGTTGCAGTTTCTTGATCATTCCTTATCAATTACCAAATTCATCCACCTTGATCACTCTTTTCAAATTCAACAAAATAACAAATGACAATCATTGCACCAGAGTCCATATCTGCAATTCACCAAAACATATGTAATTAATTATTCTATTAAATTATTAATTATCAAAACCGAATGCTATAAAATAGAGCTTCAATAGTAAACAAAAGGCAACCAATAATGTTACATAACATATTTAAATTAGATAAAAATGGTATTATGTAGTTTAAAACGTGTATTTACCATTTAAATTTGTTTAAAATAATATAATGCTATAAAAGAATTGAGGAATGACTAATTCGCAAACAATTACATCAATACCACCATTATCAAATTACAACAGCACTCAGTTATATCAAAACGGCACCCAACTATAGAAAAAACTGCACCATTCCATTTTTATATTTCACAGCAAATTTTGCTTACCCAAGTGATTTTTTATAGTATACAGCTAGAAATTAACAAAGAAATCGTTACTGTCACATATTCACACTCGTCTATTGTACTCTACCAACTATTGACTTAGGTTTTAGATTATATTTGAAGAATCTGCCCTCGTGCATTGTGTCTATTGCAGATCTAATTCTCTGTTATTTCCTGCCCGCACAATGCAGGTATATTTTCAAGATGCTGTTCCATGTTGAGTGTGAGAATTTGAGTGTGAGAATGCTAGTGTTTAAATGACATACTCAATTTAGGTAAAATGATGAAAACACGACTATATATAGAATTCTTATTGAAAAGCCAAGATTGTAGAAGCTTCCAGTTATGTTGGGGGCCAAGCAATTGGGTTCTATAACCTAAAATTTTATGGGAAATGTGAGTGTGAGAATGCTAGTGTATAAATGACATAATTTAGGTAAAAAGATGAAAACACGGCCTAAAATGATGAAGTATTATTCTAAATTTAAAAACACTAATGGGAATTTTATTGAGGTAATATAGTACGAGGAATACCATCCTTAAAACATCTATATGATGTTAAAAACATTGGATATCACTTTTGAAGGGCAGTGCCATTCAGGTTTCTTCAAATGAAAGTAGACAGGACATAATAAACGTAAAATTACAGCAAGCATTTTCATTAACTCGGTGGCATTGTTAAAGTTTACTGGCTAAGAACCATACGGACAAATTTGAAGTATATGAAAAGAAATACAGACTTATAAACAATCACTGTTTGAAAGAGTGCAACTGATCTATAATCATTATTGAACTGATCAACGAGGCTTGATGGTTGGGAAGAAGCCACTAACAAGGTTACTTCCAGGGAGATTGTTGGAGACATAAGTATGAGTTTTAGAGTAGACTGAAGAGGATGGAGCTGAGGCCAAGGGTGAGGAAGTTACGGTATTTAACTCCAATGCAATGTTGTCACATTCTGGAAGCGCTGAAGATATGTTTTCGAGCTCTCTCACCACTTCCAACATAGAAGGTCTATCCTTTGTTTCATCTTGAGAACACCTGATGGCCAATTGCATAAATTTCTTTATACAGTCTGAAGGATATGGCCCCATACTCTCGTCTATGAGGGAAAGCATCGTTCCAGATTGACATGCTATGTTAACCTGTAAGTACATATTGTGGAAATTAATGAGATTATGTGATAAAAGAATGCTTGTAATGCATGTTCACACAAGTTAGAAATTTATAAATCTACTGTATGAACTTTCTCATTCATCCCATCAAGCAAGCATATGATCTTAAAAATGAATATAGGCAAAACTTTATTATGAATTCCTCAATAGGGTTTATATTATAGCATAATGAAATCCAAAGATACCTCTCTCACAAGGTTCCTTCCATGAGATATAGGCTGCATCCCTGTTAAGAGTTCTAGAAATACTACACCAAGGCTATAAACATCGCTTTTCTCCGTTAACTTGTGGGTTAAAAAGTATTCTGGATCAAGATAACCCTGCATATAAGTAGAAACATTGTTTTAATACCAAAGGGATATGAAAACAGAATGCTAAAATAATTGTTGTTACCAGGACGGTAAAAGAAACTAATCAACCTAAATATGCAGCTTGAAAGTTTCATCGAGTAAATTTCTTAGATACAATTCCTCAAATAACTAAGCTTGACACCCTCTAGTAATTATGGTCATCTTAAAATTACTTCTGTACTGTACTTTTGGTTGGTAAGACCAATGCTTGAGTAGAATTTTTAAGAGCATTATGTCCATGAAGAATATTAAAACTGTCTAAACAATTTATCGCTTGAACATCATTCCATCAATCTCGTAGTGATCCTCTTGAGTTGCTCTCTCAAGGGATCTCATTGAGTTAGAATCAAATTATTGTTTTTCAGTCAGTCCGAAGCCAGGTAAAGGAGGGTTTTAGTAGCTTCACATCTAGGATAAACTTTTTTGACGAACTTATGACATGAAACCGAGTGCGGTGGCAAAAATAAAATTCTTGTAGACAGCCCAATATTTACTGGGTACGAACCATTTGGTCTGTTCATTTTAATTTTTTTAGAAGTCCCTGAATGCATAGGTAGAGTTCATCTTACCGGTGTTCCTTTCACATTGGTGGAGATATGTGTTTCTGTAACTCCTTTTACATCTGATACTGGTGCAAGCCTCGAGATTCCAAAATCAGATACTTTGGCTGTCCACCTGGAGTCCAGCAATATGTTGTTTGCCTTGATATCGCGATGAATGATAGGAGGATCAGCTTCTGTATGGAGGTAAAGAATGCCCCTTGCCGAACCTAGTGCAATATGCAATCTTGTCGCATAACTTAGTGGTGATCTATATCTAGCTGTTAACACGAGCGAAATTTTTACTTGAAAACATAAATTTAGGGTCTAGATTCACCAAGAAATTGAGTAACTGAATAAACAAGATTGAGTAGAAACACAGGCAATAAGAATGGATCATTACCAGATAGGAGGTCATGTAATGAGCCATTTGGCATGAACTCATACACTAACATCTGTATGCACAAACAAGACAAGAGAAAGAACAAACTAATATTAGATGAAGTTCATTTCATGAACTGATCAACGTTAGTTCACTCCAAGTTTAGTAACACAATTTTTGTGAACTAAATGAACAAGTACTGATATACAGTAAGACATATTTGAGATTGAATTGTACCTGTTCCTCGTCCTCATCACAATATCCCACTAATGAAACCAGATTTCTGTGATGTAAACGGGACAACATTTCTATCTCGGTGTAGAACTCTTTGTCACCCTGCAAAGAACCTCGTTGCGCACGCTTTATAGCAACAACTGTGCCATCTGCTAAAGTACCTTTAAAGACCTTTCCTTATCCTCCTTCGCCAACTTGAGTAGCAATGCTAAATCTGCTTGTTGCTGCTTGCAACTCTTTAAAGCCGAATGCCTTCACTCCATCCATTATTATTGTAACTTTTCCGACTAACAAACAAACAAGAAGTATGGATCGAAATCATGTATAATGTAACTCAATAAATAAAAGAACTGTTAATGAGAATAATAAAGCGCGACGCACATGATTTATCTTTAACAGCATGGAGTGGGAGCTGCTGATGCTTCTTTAAGAATAAAAGTACGACACCTAAAAGTACCATGCTGGCACAGAAGATGGACCCCAACACAATTCCAGCCAAGGCGCCTTTGCTCATTCCTTTACCCTTTAAAGATGGGAGTGGCACTACAGTAACAAGAATTTTCAATTCAATTCAATCCAACTTTAGAACAAAGATTGCTTTAACTGAGAAGTATCAGTAAAAATTGGCTTACCATACAAATAATGTCCACTGACAGTAAAATTAAGCAGATCATAAGGGCCAAATGTATCAGTCCCAGGTATAGCGAAGGTAGCAAATATGTCTGCAATCCGTTGAATCTCACTATCGTTAAATATATGAGAATCATTGGTTAACTGAGGGAAGAACTTCAAGAACATTCTTAGCCTTGGACCCTCTTCCCAAGCTAGTGAGTCAATGAAAAGCTGATAAGGATACAACTTAACATTTCCTGTTATGAACTCGTTGAATTGATCTCGGTATGGAGAAAAGTCGGATATGCTAGGACTTCTCAGCCGGAGTCCAACCCCAAAAGGTATTGCACAAAAGCATTTATCCGGTAATCCTGGGATATATTCGTAGTAAGTAGGACAAGAAGATGGACAAGTTAGCACTGGCTTGTTCACTACGGTGGCTGTATTTTCATCTCCGTTATCAGACCCACAAAGAAGACCGATGTTCCTTTGAGTTGCATTTCGACAAACAGGATTTCCATGAAGCCTGAAATTTCAACATTTGGGATTCATCAGAATGTCATTGGATTATGTAACCATTGTTCTGCTACTAACAAATTTGTTCCTGTTTTCATTTTTTAGTTGCTCGAGGAACAGAGGAACTAATATAGGTAATAACTGATAATGATAATATACAAATAGAGACTCACAATAATGTCACATTTGGAGGGACTTCCAGGACACCAGAAATGTCTGAAAGTAGATTGTCTTGAAAATTTCTGCAAAGTGATATTCCAGATTAAGTAAACTTAGATACCTTTGTCAGAAAAGCATAGATAGCGGCATTTTTGTTTACTGAAATAATTGCATGCCGTGATGAGATTGATTATTCAAATAAGGGGTGCCGAAAGAGAGATATAATGCGCTTTACGAGATAAGTTTTTAGATTACTAAGCATATCAAAATTGACAATTGAGAAGACGTGTTTTGTGCAGACAGAAAAATTGATGTTAAACTTACATTTCAAGTTTTGTGTCAGAAGTAAAAGTTCTATCCTTCCAAATGGTAGATGGAACAGATCCGCTCAGCAAATTATTATTCAACCTCCTATGGAAAAAAATCCCATTATTCTCAAGCACAAGACTAATGAGAAAAATCAACAATCTTGAGAACGGAAAAAGTCTAAAAAGCTGCAATTCTTTACAGTTTCTGGAGATGAGGAAGTCCAGAGAAATTGGAGGGAATAGATCCGTTGAGCTGATTCTTTGACAGATTACTGGAAAAATGTCATACAATGAAGCGACTTCTTAGCATAAAGTGCTATAATATCTCATAATGGCAGCATACATAATGTTACTTACATGGCAGCTTTATTGTACTTACATGGTTGTGATATTGTCAGAAAGTCTGTTTACTGGTATGTTTCCAGTAAGTTGATTCTTGCTAAGATCTCTGTAACGGGAAGAGAACAATTATATTCAAGAACAAAGCAGGCCAGGTTTACTTTTTTCCCATCAATGCAAGACTTGCACTGATATCATGTCACATTGTGACTGATTTTCTAAATGGACCTTATAGACGTACAAGTAGAGAAGACTTCGTATGCCACTGAGATCAGGTACTTTTCCTTGCAGATTACAATTCCTTAGACTCCTGCTTGAATAAAAATGAATTACTATTTTATGAATGCAAATATATTGTCATCTCTTCCTTCCATATACAAGTAAATACGTGATCATCAAAGTTTCAGGTCTAAAATAGAGTCAAAGTTTATGACATGTGGCAAGTTGATGAGAAAAAAAGAAACGAAGATAAAGGACTTACAACTTTATGAGCTTGGACATGTTTCCATAAGTGTCGGGAATCACATTCCCCTCAAAGTTATTATTGTTAAGCTGACTGCAATACGTAGAGGAGGGGCAAGGAGAAGGAATGGCAAATTATTAAAGGCGAAAAGGATTTATCTGATAGAATGACCAGTCCTTGGACTGGTTAAAACTGAAAGTTTTAAAATCGGAACATACAGAATTGTCAAGTTCAGCATTTCTGAATACTCTGGTGGGAGATATCCTGTTAACTTGTTGTTATCCAATAGGCTGTCATAGTTCACATATTAAAGTGTAGAACATAACAACTATGGTGCACTGCACCTGTTCAGAGTATTTGTACTTTAGAGCCAAAACTAGTACATCATTTCAATTTAAAACATGAAACTTACAAGTGTTTAAGAAGAGGAAGGGCCGAAAACTCAGGAGGAAGCTGCCCACTAAATGAATTGTTGTTCATGTGGCTGCATTTTGATATTGATGTTAAAATATGCCTAAATGTTCTATAACTATAAAGACACTTGGTTCTAAGAAAAACTCACAAATGTTGAACTTTGGGCAAGTTTACAAATGATTTTGGGATTGATCCAGATAACTGGTTCAGGTCCAACTGAAATTTATTCAAGCTTGGAAGATAACCAAGTTCATCGGGTAATGGCCCCGATAGTTGATTTCCACTCAAAAGCCTGCAATATAGAACAAGAGTTGTTAGAGATTCTCATAGTGTAGCTGGGAAGAATGGAGTAGTTGGTTGGCTAGACTAAGAATTGCCGTCTAAAAGCTGTGACTATCCATTAGAAATGGAAGTGTTCTTCGTAAGATTAAATAATGCTATTTACATTGGCTCAATACCGTAGTCGTCCTACGTAACATACATGTGGTTGTTAATAATTTGATGTATGAGGCAATAAAAAACTACCATATTAATGCATCAAATTACTAACCGCCAACGTAGAGCGACTACAGTAGTGAGCGATTGCAAATAGAGTTACTCCTTAAGATTTGTGTGATATCATTTATTATAAGAGACGTAGAAATGAACTGAATAGAGTGTTGAAAAAGGACTCATGTAGCCAACCCCAAATTTATTGAACAAAAGGCCTAGTTTGTTTTATCTCATCTAAAAGACTTCATAAAACACCATACCATATACCAGTTTCTGTTACCTGTTGATTGGATAAAAAATTACATTATTCATCATTTAAAATCTTGAAAACCATTCAATAATCAAGGAATTCATTCAGCAGAGTCAAAGGTATCTAAAATCTTGACAATCTGCTTACAGGTGCTCAAGAGCAGTAATGGTGCCAATCTCCTTAGGAACGCTGCCACTGATATTGTTCCACATAAAGTCCCTGACATCAAAGTGAAGAACCTTGATATTGAAAATCCCCCAATACATAATACAATAGAAAATATGCAAATTTGGGGAGACTCACAATCTTTTCATATGAACTAGCTGACCAAGCTCAGGAGCTAATATACCAGAGAGGTTATAATGCATCAAGCGCCTGCATAACCAGGTAAAGGGAATAAGTTCTTTTTCAAAAGCACCATAAGCTTAATCACGATGTCCTAGTTAATATTTTGCAACTTGAGTGGACGATAAGATGGTAGACGAACAAATAATCCAAGGAAACTGTTTTCCATCGTATGCAAATTGGTCAACTATTGTCATAATGTTCTAGGTAAAAGGAAGGTAAAACATTGGAAAGAAGCATTAAATAGTGAAGTGCGTACAATTCTTGAACATGCATATAACCATCGCTTTTGTTTGTGTAGCATATCACACCAGTCCAATCCGAGGCGCACGGGTCTTTCATCTTATCCCAATTTTCAAGATTTTTCCAGGGGTCAGTTAGTTGGCTACGAACTGCTAGTAAAGCGGAAACTGCATTAGGCACAATGATAGATTGAAACTCACTTGTTATATCTACAGTATATATGTATGCAGGCAAGATTCTACAAGCATATAGAAGAAGAGGATCGATTAGTGAAGACAAGAATAGCAAACAGAAAACCTTCCAGAGGATCTGTGATTTGTCCATAAGCAAATCGAGCAGACAAACACGATGAAAGAGCAAGGAATATTGCAATGAAATATACTGTTCTCCGAGCCATCTTCAGGTTAAACAACAAGAAGATGCTGAAATGTCTATTCCAACTTCCAACATATATACATAAACTGAGGAAGAAGTTGGTCCAAAGGAGTTTACAGACAAACTTTAGATAAACAGAATGTCTTCTATGTCAAACAGCTTAAGGTTTCAGATGAAAAATGGACATGCGAAAAAATCAGGGTTAGGAGAAGATAAGCCTGCTATCCCTAGAGTCACTTTTATCCATCGATCGAAAGCCGTAACACATGCGAAAAATGAGTCCAGCCTACACTTGATACACATCCGAGGCTTGTGTTGAAAACAAAGTTTAAATAAATAAATGTAATCTTTCCACTTAAGTTTTTGGACAAGTGGCTTACAAGTAAGTTTGAACTTAGAAGTAGTCATAGGCCTTTGAACCGATCAAAATAATTTGTTAAATAGCTTTGTCAATGGGGTTTTAATAAAAATTGGGTCCCTGCAAGTTGGAGTAGAAAACTAATTTGCTTTCTTTTGGTCGTTGGATACTTTAAAAATGACTACACTTTTAAATAAACGAGTTTGATTAGATGGTGACACTTGGCTTGCTTTTGGTCGTTAGATGCTATTCTGGATGATTCTATCATTTGACCCCAGTTGCGTCTCTTCATTTGGCTGAAAACTCCGTTTTGAAAGTGAAAATAACCCTTTGATTGGGGTTCCTCATTCTGGTGCTTTACTCTACTCGAAAACCTCATTTGAGGCTATAAATCTTGTTATCCTTGTGTTATACTTGAAATTTGAGTGATTTGTGTGAAGGATTCTAAGTGATCTTTTTATTTAGTATAACTTCAGTTTAGGGTTTGGTGGTTTTGTGTTTTTTGGTGAAATGAGTATTCAATCTTCAGAGTGACTGAAAGATAAGTTTTCGATAGACTATATTTGTTGTAATATTGAATGCTCTTTATCTTTGTTGCCGTTTTTGGTTTTACAGTGCAATCAAGCTTTAATCTATTTTATATGGATGCTCAACATGAGAATAGGTGGTAAAAGGGCACCGAACCTCTAGCGCTTCGATCGAAAAATCTTTGTGTTCAATTTTTTAATTTTTACAAGTTTTACTTTCTGTCAACAGCATATATTTTAATAAAGCAATGTCCAAAATATTGAATAAATTAATTCTATCTACGAATTGAGATAACCTATAGGTGAGCAGCTAAAGGGATATTTTACTGTATACGAAAATGAAACTCAAAAATATTCTGTAAAATTTAAAAAGTCAAATATCATACTGACCTTAATTTGAATAATTTAACAATAACATCAATTCATGACAGGACTTTGTTTATCTAATAGCTAAGTGAAAAGCATACAACGGTTGAATATTTCGTAGTATTTCATCTTTATTTATTTTTTAACTGCGTTGAGTCTATCTTCAACGTCTTTAAGTAATTTCGGAGATCATACGCTGAATTTGATTTTTTTTTTATTTTTCTTTTTCTTGCAACGAGTCGGGCATAATGGTGATCATTCTTTAACACTCATATTCATTGCAATTTAAATTATAATAATTACGTTGAAATCATATCTGAAATCAGACTAAAAATATGCTACAAATTGTTAAGATTTGGAGATTCATCTTAAAAGATCAACCTTATTAAAAGAAATAGCTCAAATCCTTATAAATTGGTCTATATTTTTATCTTTATTCGATGTGAGATTCTATCCCTTAACATGACCGCGCAAGATGATGACTCGTTTGAGCAGATCAATCTTGAAATCTGTGTGCTCAATTTTTTGAATCTTAATCGGATCGTATTCATTTATTCCAAAATCCTGAGATCTCATATTAACAAAAACCATAAGGTTATGTATAACACCTATGTAACTACTGTTGGAGAAGAGAAAGCACGATCAAGAACTGTTGGTCAGGGAGTCATCTCGACCTCATCCTTGTACAGAAAACTGCGCTTATTTATTGCAAAGAAATTTCGTCAAGCACTCACTTCACCAGCTTCCTGCGAATCTGCATGGAGCACAAAATTCAATCAAAACTGCAAAGGATAAAAAACTATGCTTTAAGTTTCCATTTCTATTTGTGGGGCATGTTTCTTTTAATGTTTTGGGGTGGTCGGATTGGGGGAACAGGGCAGAACGGAGGGAAGAAGTAACTTGTCCCAGAGTAAAGAAAGGAAACCGGATAACTAGGTGTCCTAGAGAACATTGAACAAAATTACTCTGTTCACTGATTTTGATTGTTTAAATACAGTGTAGAAGCATAAATTCATACCTCATGAAGTTTCTGCTGAAATACAACATCAAGTCGAGCATTCAGTGTGTTCTCACATACAATCTTCCCATGATGGGAAGCCAAAACCACGCCTCCAGAGCTTTAAAACCATAAATGTACGAGTAATAAGGAAGAAAAGAAAATTTAAATGTGCAGTGGAAATAAATCATATATTCTGCAAATGAAGGTAGAATACTCTCTAGAACTCTAAGATTAGCAATAACAAACAGCTTAAGAAAGAGGCAGAATTATTTACCAAGAAGGAGCATGGGAGTCGGCACCACTAAGTGGTGGTGGAAGATAGACATGATTGTCAATGGTAATAGAAGGTGCTTTCACTTTGGCTTTCTCAGCATATTCCATCTTTGCCTCTTCCAGAACTGATTTAACAATAGTATCCATCTCCCTACACCGCAACAATACTGCTGGCTCCTTCAGCCACAGTAAACTCTAGAAGCAGCCGCCAAATGATTTTTTCAAGTTAGTTCATTAAGAGACCGAGAATGGTTAACCTCAATCATACAAGTTTGCTAGTCAGAATCCCGTGAAATTAAGAGAAAAAAGCAACTGTATGTGGCGTGGAGCGTTATCCATGCAGAAGTAGATCGAATAAAAAAACTTGTAGAAAAAAGCTCACTGCTGTAAATTGCAAGTACCTAAGTGAACAAAAATATAAAAAGCTAGCATGTTCTCCAGGATCAGCTTGTTTCTAATTGTTTTGAATTACCATAACTTTCTTTGTCTTCTTCTTAAACCATCATCAAGTATAGCATCTTCTTCGTGCAATGATTTATTATAGGTTATCATTTTCAAGTAATTGAGACAATTCCTTTAATGTAATATGAAATTTCTTTTGTTTAGAATCAATACTTTGGGTCCCCAAGAATTTTAGAGTATTGAAGATGCAAATTCTTAAATACTAACTCGGAGCTAAATATTAATTCCATTGGGAGGAGAAAGTTTCTATGAAAAGTCATTTGAAATAACAGATTCACTAATTCTTCGTTTGGAACTAGATTCAACAAGGAGAACCTTTAGTGTAGTTGGTACATAGTACTAATAAACAATAAATTAGTGTATTGGTTCCAAACCAAAACACGAGATAAATGAGGGTCCCAACATTATTATACAACTCTACTCCCATGTATTGAATGAAAAAAAAAGAAAAAGAAAATAGGTATAGCGACCGTTAAAAATTCAAATGGCCTTGAACCTTGCATAATTTTTTCATTGACCATTAAACTTTAAAAGTTTTTCGGATGGTCATCAAACTTATCAAATCACGAAATAACTCGCCTATCATTAGTTGACGCCAAATAAGGCAAAACGTGCTGATATAAATACGATGAACGGAAAAAAATTATACTAAATAAAAATCCACATAAACAAAAAAACAGACAAAAGGATTAAAATTTGATCGCATTCTTTATAAATGTTGTTAATAGATGGAACGCATTTTTCGTTGATTTGTCATCAACTAACGGACATAATGTGCCTTTTCAGTGTTTCCGTTTGCCACGTCAGTGAGTCCGTCAAACTTTTAATCGGTGATTTATTGAGTGATGAATGAGATAATGTTTTGAAATTTAGCCATTGTTTGGTGGAGATTAAAATAATTTTTTTAATAAAAGTAGATGAAATGTGTGATTGAAAATTATAGGTTGAAATTGATTATTGACTGTGATTTAGATTAAAATCTTGTTTTGAATCCGCACCAAAGATGAGCTTAGTTAACAATGGAAAACATTGTAAGTGGTTATTTGGATTTTTAACCTGAACAATCAATCCTTTGAGAAGAGCTTTATATGCATTTTTGTCCTCCGAAACACGCAGAAGCTCTTTACTTGCAGCATCTTTCATAGCACGGACCATATCATCTTGTGCCTGAAGAACTTTGATACGAGATGCATTTTAGCTGCATCGAGTACTTACTGCATAGACAATAATGTTACTTTCATATCATAGCTTCAATCCAATTCAAATTCTAAAACTTCATGTCAAAATCCCTGGGATTGATAAATCGCTTACATCTTTTTACGAACTTCCACCTGTTTGGTCTTACGCTCGTACTCTTGTCGGACCTTTTTCTTTTCGGCTTCAACCAGCTGCAATTTCTCAATGTTGAATTCCTACAAACAATGCAATATTTGCCCATGTCAATTGTGAATCGATTATCTTATATGATAAGTGTATTTTATACACTTATTCGGGGCCTAAAATATCGATATTTGGTAGTTCTTTTGATAAAATATATCCTAAATTGTTGTATTTTATGTTATATAGGTAAAACTCAATGGTTGAATATGAAATTGAAAGAA
>CADEPD010069144.1:0-10920 GCA_902829195.1 Fraxinus dipetala
CCCATGTTCAGCACAGTCCTTAGTTTCAATAAAAATAGAGTCATTATCCAAACATTCTGTATCGAGTCCGCAGAATGAATTTTCTGGGTTTCCTGAATCAATACTAACCTGACCAACACCTCCATACGGTGGTAGATAATAGTCTGGAATCTCACGTCTTTGAATTGTGCATTTTAGATTTATTGGACATTCAAAATTATTTATGATGCTCACATTAAAAAGTTTAGAATATACTGAAGGGTTGTATGCTATCAGAATCAAGAGAAATATTGGAAACTGAAATTTGAAAGAATTCATGTTTTTTGTGGGTATATTGCAATGGTGGAATTGTGTTTCACGAGACCCATAATATATAGGGAATTTCTAGCATCAATAAATAAGGCTATAATTAATAAAATTTATATCATCAATAACTGAGCAAGATTACACGTTACCACAAAGCCTGTATATTATCGATGTTAAATATTTGATACTGCCATAATCTTATCCATGCTTCTTTTGACTATATCCTTGTTGGATGAATAGTATAAGCTTTGTGGTATCGCGTATTAGTAGTAGTAAAAAAAAATAGTAATAGTAATAATAATAATAATAATGTGCAATCATATGCCTAGGTCAAGTTGTCAAATTTTTATTCTATATTGGTGAGTGTATGGTTATATATATAAATAGGGTGTGATAGAGAGTGGTATTAGGGCAAAGTTGTAATTCTGTAGACTGTTCATGTACATGATCCCGGAGTACGAAAGAGCACAGCTATGCCAATAAGTTTTATTTCATTGCATTATTTTTTGTATGCTTCATGAATGATATTGGCCAACCTTTATTATGATTATTTTGTGAACAAGTATCGTAGTTTTAGTAAGAACCAGAGGTGACAGTAGTAGAATTTATACAGCTGAGACAAGGAAGAATGACAGTGGGAGAGTATATTCACAAGTTTGAGCAACTATCAAGATTTCCTACCCATATGGTTAATAGTGCTGCATTTAAAATAGAAAGATTTCTTGAGGGTTTGAGGACAGAATTATATAGAGATGTAAATATAGCAAGAGTCCAATGGATATCATATTCACAAATAGTGGAGAGGACATTAGTTGTAGAACAAGTCGAACAAAGAATTAGTCATGCTCAAGAGGCTTGACGATAGTTTAGACAAGGTCAGGGGCAACATTCGTCAAAAAAATGACAAGAAAAGAACATTCCAAAGCGAGAGTCAGATACCTAAGTTCCAACCAAGGCAAGGACAACAATTGTGGGATTAGGGTAAGAGTCTAAAAATAAATCAGGATAAAGCCTCAACATCACAATCATCTTGCCCTAGATGTGGTGGACAGCATACTGGAGCATGTCCTACAGAGACTGGAACATGTTATGTTTATGGAAATATGGGACATCTTGTTAGAGATGCCTAGGTAATCCAAATCTTATAGAGAAAAGAAGGTGCCAGTAAGGGTATTTACTATAACCAGAACAGATGCCAAGACAAATTTATTAGTAGTAACACTTAAATTTTCTATCTTTGGCATTCCAGCACTTGTACTATTTGATTCTGGAGCTACGCATTCATTTGTGTCTACTGACTGTGAGGAGGTTTGGTAGGATACCTAATATACAAGAGGTCAGGTATAGTGTGACTATTCCATCTAGAGATGTACAACAAGCCAATCTGATTTTAAGAGCTTGTATGATCCTTCTAGAAAATCGAAAACTCTATGTTGATTTAGTTATATTGAATCTGAAAGATTTTGATATAATTTTAGGTATGTACTGATTATCAACATATGAAGCTACTAAATATTGTAAAAAGAAGTCAGTAACCTTTCAGCCTTTGGGAGATGAACCATTCGCATTCGTTGGGATTAGAAAGGGTTTCAGATTCCCAATGATATCGACAAAAAGTTACTAGATAGTGGGTTTATAGGATACTTGGTTAGTGTTATGGCTATTGAAGCACAACACAATCCGAATCTTAGTGATGTACCAGTGGCATAAGAATTTTCAGATGTATTTCCCGATGATCTACTTGGGATACCACTGGATCATAAGATGGAGTTTGTGATTGATTTAATTCGAGGAACACCTCCAATTTCCAAAACTCCATATAGAATAGTCACAACCGAAGTGAAAGAGTTAAAATTACAATTACAAGAATTATCGGATAAAGGTTTTATTATACCTAACTTTTCATCGTGGGTTACGCCAATATTATTTGTTCGGAAAAAGGATGGTAAAGGAGATTGTATATGGACTATTGAGAGTTGAATAAAGTAACAATTAAAAATAAACACCCATTGTCGAGGATTGATGATTTATTTGATCAACTTCAAGGTATAACAATATTCTCAAAGGTTGATTTACGATTTGGATACCATCAAGTAAAGATAAAGGGGTGAACATTCCTAAGACGACACTTAGTAAGAGATATGGTCATTATGAGTTTTTGGTGATGCCATTTGGATTGACAAATACCCCAGTAGCTCTTATTGATTTGATGAACCAGGTGTTTAAGGATTTTCTGGATAAGTTTGTCATTATATTTATTGATGTTATCCTTATTTATTCTTACACTAGATAAGAACATGTTAAACACATGAGGATAGTACTTTTAGGTTTTAATGGAGAAGCAGTTAAATAGAATCGTATTTTTTTGTAATATCAGGTAAGGGTATATCAGTTGATTCAAGTAAAGTAGAGACTATTAATAATTAGCCACGACTTACATACCCTTTAGAAGTTTGGATTCTTATGAGTTTAGCTGGGTATTATCGTAGATTTGTGTAAGGATTCTCAAAAATTGCTACTTCTTTAATGAAATTAACCATAAATAGTATGAAGTTTGAGTGGACAAATGCTTGTGAGCAAATTTTTCAAGAATTAAAGAAAAAACTAACTTTAGCTCCTATCATTTTGATTCCATCTTGTACTAGAGGCTTTTTGGTTTATAGACAACTTCAAGAATACGAAAAGAATTATCCTACATGACTTGGACCTCGCCGTAGTTGTGTTTGCACTTAAATTATGGAGGCATTATCTGTATGAGGAGCGGTGTGAGATTTATACCGATCACAAAAGTTTAAAATATTTATTCATACTTGGAATTAAATATGAGACAATGGAGATGGCTAGAGTTGGCAAAAGATTACGATTGTGTTATCAATTATCACCCTAATAAGGCTAATGTTGTATCTGATGTGTTGACTAGAAAATCGATATCTAGTGTTACATCTATGATTGTGACTCAAAAATAAGAATTGGTAGACTTGCAAAAAATGGATATTGAAATCGTATCACAAGGATTTGTGGAGGCTAAGCTTACAACATCGACACTTCAACCAACTTTATTGAATAAAATTCAACAAGGGCAACAAGAAGATGATTATTGTTCCAAGGTAAAGAATGGTATATATTCTGGGAAAGTTTTAGACTTTCAGATATTGGAAATGGTATCATGCGGTTTATATGGTAGTCGTATGTACCTAATATAGAAAATATTCGAGGTGATATTCTATCTGAAGCATACGCAGCACATATTCTGTTCATCCAAGAGCTACTAAAATGTATAGAGTTATGAAGTTGCGTTATTGGAACATGAAAGGTGAGATAGCCGAATATGTTGGGACGTTGTTTAATATGTCAACAGAAAAATGTTGACTGTCAAAGGCCCGCAAGAACCTTACAACCATTACCTATCCCGGAGTGGAAATGGGAAAGAATCAAAATGGATTTTGTGGTAAAATTACCAAAAACAACTAAACGATACGATGGTATTTGGGTTATTGTGAATATGTTGATTAAATCAGCTCATTTTTTAGAACTTTGGTACACTTCGCACATTTGATAAATATTTGAAATATTTTAATAGATTTTGACATATTAAGATACATTTTGATGTGTTTTGGTATATTTCGTGTATCTTGGTCCATTTTTTGCAAGTTTTGATACTTTTCACACATTTTAGTACCTTTTAGAGCGATTTTGGTAAATTTAACATATTTTTATATATTTGTCTTAGTTTTGGTATATTTTGGAGCATTTTGGTACGTTGGGCAAATTTTCGTATTTTATAGCATTTTGGCACATTTCGCATATTATCATACATTTTGACACGTTTTTGTACATTTGTGACTTTTTGTACAATTTGGCATGTTATGATGCATTTTGACTTATTATGATACATTTTGGCACGCTTTTTGTACGTTATGAGTATTTTGTCTATTTTTGACAACTTATGGAACATTTTGTACATTATGGTATATTGTGGAGAGTGTATTTTCGTATATTTTAACGTGTTTTGACACATTATGGAATGTTTTGGTAAATTTCAATCCTTTAGGTACATTTTGATGTGTTTTGGTATATTTAGTATATTTTAGTACATTTTGAGAAATTATATTATATTTCACATAGTTTGGTACTTTTGGAGCTTTTTTTGTACATTTCGATTTATTTTTTCTGATTTTGGTGCATTTCGATTTATTTTTTCTGATTTTGGTACATTTCACTAATTTTGATACATGTTTTCGCATTTCCACAAATTCTACGAATTTTTGTGCATTGTAATAGTACATTTTGACACATCTTGATGCATTTCGCGTATTTGGATACATTTTTGGTAAGTTGTGGCATTTTACACATTGGATACGTTTTTAGTGTTTTTGTACATTTTGCGAATTTCAGTACGTTTGGCGAATTTGTACATTTTGTAACGTTTTTATATACTCGCACATTCTGGTGCATTTCGTGGTTTTCGGTACAATTTGAAACTTTATGATAAATTTTGGTGCATTGTGGTACATTTTGATACTTTTCGTATATTTTGCACATTTTGATCTTTTTTTCACGAATTATGGAACATTTCGCACAAAGTGGTATACTTCGAAACAATTTTAACCATTTCACATATTTTGATATATGTTGACGAGTTTGAAATTATGAGTGTTTTGGTAAATTTCAATCATTTCGACACATTTTTGAACATTTTGGTACATTTTAACATGTTTTGTTACATTCTAGCACAGTATGATGCATTTTAGCCCATTAATGATACATTTTGATGTGTTTTGGTACATTTCGAATATTTTGATCCGTTTTGGAATGTTACAATACATTTGCACAGTTTATTACATTGTGGTACATTTCGCTAATTTTGGTACAATTCGCTAATTTTGTACCTTTTTCAGTGTTTTGGAACATTTGACTCATTTTGATACAATTTATCGCGTTTTGACAAATTTCACAAATTTCGGACTTTTTTTTGTACATTTTATCACATTATGATGTATTTTAGTACATGTGCATTTTGACTCGTTTTGGTACATCTATGCATTTGGTTCTTTTTTTTTTGCAAGTTGCAGACTATTTCACACATTTTGAAATATTTTGAAGCATTTTGGCACATTTCACGCACTATTTTTGGTACATTCTACACAATTTGAAACACTTTGGGGCTTCTTCGTACATTTAGCTCATTTTGATATATTTCGATAAGTTTTGGCATCTTTCTCGCATTTTCATACATTTTGCCAAGTTATGGTACTTCATGAATCTTTGTACATTTTGGAACATTTTCGTGCATGTTAAATTTTGAAGTAGCAGGAATGAGACTGAATAAGGGGTAAATCAGTACTTGTGATGCAACTAAGGACTATCAAACTCAAAAAAGAAGATGAAATTGACCAATTCGATACGTCGGTTACTAAAGAAAAGATTGTCACTTTAAAAGAAATAAAAGGTGTATTCGGTATTGAGTTGTTTGGGTCCATCTCACACAACAAACATACTAAGAGGGTAGTATTATATCGAGCTCAAAAATTGATACATTTCCATGTAACAAACAGAAGATATACCAGGTCACTACAACCAAAAAAACAGTTTAGTCATTTATGACACAACAGTTTTTGCCAGGGCTAAAAACTATCATAAATATGATTTACGATGATTAATTTACTGTGGTAATAACATATGATGTCATATTCTGCTCTAATACCATCGAGTATAACTATGTAGTCCACTTTTTTATATGGCACGCAAAAGTAGGAATCTTCCGTCAAAACCACATATAACAATGAAATTGCCAAATTTCAACATATAAAACTTCAATTAAAACAGCTTATCAATTGAGAATCAGCAGAAAAACCAAGCAAAATCACCGAAAAGAAGAAAACACTGCACAATGCATTGTGGAATGAAAGCGTACTCAACTAATACAACTGCTGCTTAAACTCCAACAGCCACCATTTTTGAAACAAACAAGCCAAAGCCACAGGTGTACTTGCAGCTATAAAATTAGGACGAGGAGTAATATTACCAGCACCACCACGACAAGTGCCAACACCCACCAGCACTGTTATGAGAAACATATGAACAAAAAACCATCATCCATGGACATGGAAGCAATATAAATTGGGTGCATGCATGACTATAAGAACTTTGTATCAGATTATTTATTACTTATAAAGTGTATATTTGAAACCAGTATGGTTATTTTGTTTAGTACTCACTGAGAAATAAATTTTACGGTTTGCTATGTTGGCATTCTCCTCCGAGTTCTATTCAACGCCAAAATAATCCTTCCCTTTCTCCTGCTTTCTTAAAAAACGAGAGCAAGGCAGAAAAGAGAAATCTACCCCAAATGGATTACCTATATAATCAAGACAATGTGGTACCCAAAACAAACCTTTTTCCTTGAGCCCTTTTTTCAAAAAAATTAGAATTAACTTCTAGTATTTCTTCAAATAATTTGCTTATCCACCATTACAAATACATATCCATACCCCCGCCCCCACAAAACACACTCACACACGCCTCTCTCTCTTACACGAATGCACACATAAACTCATCCGTTTATTGCAAGTAGGTAAGATTCTCCCGAAACTTATACACTTTTCTTTCAAGGCCCTGTATTTGGCACTCCGAATTTCTCTCTTCCAATAGGTTGCTTTGGGAGAAATGAATGCAAGAGACAATGAATTAAAACAGAAACATATACCATTTTAATATTTTCAGATTAATGAAATATATTCATGAATGGGCTTAAAGACAACTGCCCTGTTCAGCTTGAAGCTTGCTAGTATAGTTTCCACTCACCCATGAAGATTTAGATTTTCCACTTTTGGATGCCTTTGAGAGCTGCACTCTAGCTTGGGTTGTTGCGGCAGTAGATGCATCGATATTTGAATGAATGTCATCTGCCAAAACATTTATAATAACGGTATTGTATGAAGTTGGATGTCATCTGTAGAAATAAAAGTGTCTAGCAGGTGTCTGATATTTTACCGATAACCACACCCTGGTCATGTACTAGAACAGCAAGATCTTTAAATATTTCACTTGCTTCACCAATTTGATCCTGTATCTCTCTGATTCCCTGATCTCTTTCCTCAATTATAGCCTCGTTGAAGGATATTTCGTTTCCTAATAGAAGGACCTCCTGCCTGAAACGTAAATATGTTTTTGAGGAAATGCAGAATGTACTTGTCACAAGAAGATCTAAAATTTCTTAGCTGGTGTCATATGAGCCCAGTTTTCAAAGTTTAAAAAGTCAATCTTTGCCACCACAGAGTTGATTTCAGGAGTTAGATTTTTGAGGTTCCATTTCGGCACATCCACTTTCCCATTTAGTATCGAGTTACAGAAAGGGAAGATGTCTGCTAAGAATTTTCTCAAAGTTCTGATTTATATGGGCATTGAGAACTGTAACTAAGTCCTTCAATATTCATGAAAAATTAATTTCAGCTTTATGTAACACAAAATATATAACTAAATATCGGTTTTTCAGAAAACATAATTTGAATCGTTTGAAAATTGTAAAAACAGTTCTCATAAAACCTGCTCACCTTTTCTGTTCCATAAGAAACGGCTGGTTCTCCTGTTCAGCACTGGGTGCTGCATATTGACCAGA
This sequence comes from Fraxinus dipetala, assembly GCA_902829195.1. Classification (NCBI taxonomy): domain Eukaryota; kingdom Viridiplantae; phylum Streptophyta; class Magnoliopsida; order Lamiales; family Oleaceae; genus Fraxinus; species Fraxinus dipetala. Next base: position 7,904 of record CADEPD010069144.1, read on the forward strand.
GCTATGCCTGTTCTCAAGAGCGCAGGATTCCAATTAAGTCACCAATTTAATTAAAATTGCTAAGTTTTGTATGTAACTTGACATACAAAGGTAGAAAACAAAAGCTCTTACATTGCTGGCACATAAGATGGAGGAGCAGAAGGAGAGAATGCCGACTCTCGCTCAGAGGCAAGCTGCTGCACCTTTTGGAACTCTTGCAAGACAGTTTGAAAATCTCTAGCAAGCTTGGCATCTTCTATTTTCTTACTTGGCTGGATAAACATCCACAAGTAGTGTTGGTTATAAAGGCCTTTCTCTAAATATTGGCTCTAAACTTCAACATGAACTAGTAGCTACTGAAGTCTTTTCGTGTGAATCATTGATGTCCTACCCGAAAAATCTTCTGTGGAAACACAACTCAAACTAAGCTACCTGAATTTGAGTGGGCTTGGTACTCACTAAGTAAATCAAGCGAAAGACAACCAAAGTAGTTGGAACAAATCGTGCATAGGCCAAGGAAGTACTAATTAGCAAGAATGTCACAGCAGAATATGTTAGAAGATGAAGAGACAAACGAAATTAACATGGTATTATATGTTTGCAAAAGATTTGATTTCACTGGATTTTTTTGGTAGGCGTAAATGACAAGAAAGGTTTCTTGTAATCAATCCCAATTTTTTTGATCATAAGGCTTAATTTATTAGTATCTCCACATTAAGCAAAACACTTATACCGTCTTCATGCAGGATAGAGTTTTGGTGAGTTGATATGGATTTTGAGGTGGAGTCACATATTTTAAAGTTCATAAACTTAGTTGAAGGTAAAACATAGATAAAGGATTCACTCTTGCTTCAATAATATTAAAGGCGTAAGGAGCACTAGATTACACTATACTCGTACTTGGAAATGTTTTTACTTCCAATGTCGATATCATACTCAAGTATCACTTTCTAATTAGACTGCAAAATTCAATCGACTTCAAAATTTAATGTCAGAAGCAAAGACATAAAAAAAAGAGGTGAAAAAGGAGAAATGTTGTGTTGCAGTGTTGTTACACTAGAATGTTCATAATTCAGAGAAAAAGCCGAAAGAAGCAATTGCTGCACTTGCACAGAAACGGAAAGGCTTGGATAACAAATTGGACGGAGAATACCAGTGGGGTCAGGAATGTACATGCAAATTAAATTGTAAACAGAAAGAAAGCTGAACATCAAGAGATTAACATGAAGCTTGCAATTTACAGTACATATCTATTATGAATAAATAAGTCAGTAAGACATGAAGTGAGACTACGAGGAGTGCCTACATCGAAAATGTCATGTGTTGGTTGTGGGGTGAGGATGGAATTTTTGAGAGTTAAATTTAATATAAATTAATATCAAGTTACTGGGAAAAATCAGCCTACATCGACGTTAATGCCACGGTCAAATTCACTGAGAGATTTGAGCTTTGCAGAGGTCTCCTTCACTAAACTCAATATTCTTTGTCTTGTGTTGTTCCTGTCTCCATTTATTTCCACAAAAATACAAAATGATGATTATGAAGATGTAGGAAATACATGGTAATGTAGTATATAGCAAAGGACGCTATTCACTTTGCACACTGTTTTGTTTCTAATAAATCGGCACTTTGGGATGAGTTAAAACAATTTAATTACAAGAAAATCAGTAGAAGCAAAACTAATTGCTTAAACCCCCCAGGTTAAAACATTGCAAGCCATCGAAGAGGTATCATTTGAAACTCTCTATTTCCATGTTTTCTAGTCTTTGAACGAAGAAAAATTGACATGGTATAATAAAAAGGTTACCTGGTAAGGCTAGTTACAACTCAATGGTCACAAACTTAAATGAATTTAGTAAACCAACTACATGAATTTGTATTTTATAGAACTTCAGAATGTTTCTTCATCTGCTTTATGAATGAAAAGTTACAGGGTATATATATAGCTCCTATTTGGTGGAGATTAAATCATACTTTTAGCTTATTTTTATAAAAGTTAATTAAAGGTGTGATTGAAAAGTTGACTTTGAAAAAAATCTAGATTATAATTTCTATCCAAACGGGGCATAGATGAAATCTCCAAGTATCCATTAGGCACAAAACATGCTTTTTTCCAAAAATCTTACGAATTAAAAATTCATGAAACATCCAGCATCTGTTGATGACAAAAACTTGAAATTTTGAAATTGGGGAAAAATAAAAGCTGCTGGAGGAGGTCTTTCGACTAGCTAATTGCTTTTAATTCATACCAATTTTAAAGGAAAAAACCAGCAAAATGAGAAATAAAAATAAAAATAATATTGGAGAGCAATACTAATAATTACTGACAGGTTGAGACGGTTATCAGGAGTGTCCTTGGAGGTTCCGATGGAATCCACAAGTCGACGGAAACCGGCGACGGCGGTGTTGATCTGGAATATAGAGGCTGCCACCGCCTGCGAAGGAGGAGGAGCTGACGGGGAAGATCGCTTGCCGGAATTCTGGAGATCTTGGAAGCTCATTTCTACTCCTTCCTTGAACTGATCAGTTTCCACTGACGATTGATGACGCCAATATTTTTCTTTCCTAAATATCAACTATTGTTATTTGCAGTTGCAGCTATCTTCGAAGAGAAGTGCTACGGAATTTTGTACAATTTTATTGATAAAATAGCCAAATGGCATGGGGGCTCCATCTGTACAAGTAGAATTATTGATCTTCGAAACTCTTTATTTATAAATTTATAAAGGACTTCTTATTTAAAGTGTGATTGATGCACAATTTTTAGGAAATAATGTATTTTTTTGTGATGTGATGATGAATATATGGTTAAAAAAATGAAATATTATTAATATAATGAAAAATATTATTCAAACATGTTACAAGAACAGATTCAAAAATAGGACTATCAGGTGTTGACGATTGATTGAGCTGTTTAAAAAAAAAACATCCAATTAATACATGCCACAACACCTTGTTTTTCTCCTTCCTGTTTTTAAATTTGGACAAATATCTTAATTCAATATTATTTTATTAAAGAATGCGTGATTGAAAATAAG
>CADEPD010069163.1:0-14170 GCA_902829195.1 Fraxinus dipetala
TTATTTAATTTTTTACATACATTTTGTAACACTGTGTTAATTATTACTCATGTTCCTTTCACCAATTTCGATGTCATCACCAATTCTAAAAAAATTGTGTTACATTTGCACTCAATCTTCTCGTTGCTATCACCTCACCATCACTTGTAACATACATTGTTTTGCGATCATCATCACGACCACTGCTACCATCACAACCATTTGTAATATACATTATTATAATGTTACCACAACCATCGTCATTATTATTTGTAGCTTATCCAGTTACACTGTTAACACCAACGTTGTCACAACCACTTGTAACATACCACATTACATTACCTAGGATCACATTCTAAATGCACTTCCCAACGACTATATGATCTCCATAAAAGTGGATACGAGTAACAATTAAAAAATTTAGTGATCATGGAGAAACATTTTAAAGTTCAATGACCATTCAATAAAATAAGGAAAAGTTCAGTGACCATTTTGGAACATGATTTGTCACACTAGAAAAAGTTAACGGTGTTAGTATGCTAAGTATGATTTTTGTTAGTCGTGTCAGCAACCTCTTTAACAGTATTAATTTTAGTGATGGAAGTGTATCGTTTTTAATAGTTCATTGACTATGGAAAACAAATTAAATGTGATGATGCTTTTATTAACGCAGGCAAAGTACAGGGACTAGTGTAATAATTAACTCCTTCGCTGTATGTAAGGCTCAAGTCGTTATGTCTAATTGGTACCCCATTGCATTGGTCTTTGGAGCTTGTGTAGAACCCACATTCTCCTAGAGATGTAAACAAGCTCAATCGAGCTAGTTCGCGAGTTGAAGTTCGCGACTCGGGTAACAATGAATCGAGCCTTTTTTTGGTTAGAACTAAGTCAACCAAAACTCGACCGAAAAAGGGGCTTGGTCGGTCCTTTTTGAGCCGAATTGCTCTGGCTCGATTTTTTTTTTCTTCATGAAATTATGTATATGTGTGTGTGTGTGTATTTTATTTATTTATATTTATTTAATTTTTTTTTTTTGAGGTATCTTTCAAAGGCAGCTGTACAATCCACTTTTAAAATGTTTCAAGACACGGGCCACTTAGTGTGCTTAACAGGGCGGTTCAAGTTCGGCCATCACTTGAAAATGAGGTTTGTCTCGAGCCTCAACTCAGTTCAACAAGTCCTGAGCCGAGTTGGTTCGAACTTTTCTCAAGTCGAGTTGAGCGGTGCGCCGACGAGCCGGATTGAGGTCCCTACATTCTCCCAAGCAAGAGAGAGGGGGTGAAGCGAGGAGCTTAAATGGCGCCAAAAGTAGGAAATGAGAACCAACGAAACGTGAGAAAATTCCTCTTATCATCCATGTAAAGGAAAAACAACCCATTTTTGATAATTTCTTTTTTCATCATCATCCTCTCTGGAATTCTAGCCGTGGCTGCACATCACCAAATCATCTGGGTCTCTTCATAAAGGTACCATGATTATGTTAATCATCTTTAGCCAAGATGTGCTGTTATTGATTACATTGCCCATGTTATGTTAGTGAGCATTTTAGTTTTTGTACGCAAGAATGCGGAATTTGGGTGTTCTAGTCTTGATTTCTAATTTCTATTCCTTGTGCCTGAATTTGGAAATTGATCTATTTGTCCACTATCTACCCGTATGATCTAGACGAAAATTGCATTGCTCATTTATTAAATTTAAGAAGGATAATAAAGTCAGAAAGATTTAGATATCACGAATATGTCGAATCCAAGTTATCTAATATATTGATATACAATTCCATTTTGCATATACATTTCCTGTTTAATAGGACACGATTTCGTTTGCTGTTTTTGTTTTTCATTGGGAAAAAAATGATTTTTTGTTGAATAACCAAAGGCGTAATAGAATCTGGTCATCTACCAAGTGGATTTTGAGGATTACATGCTAATACGGTGCCATCAAAACAATGCTTATGTTGCATTTTGTGCAGGTATTGCAAGAGAAAAGGCCTAAATACAATCAGTTTCCACAGATGAAGGAATTATTTTAACTTTGAAAGTATGAAGCGCCCTTTAGTTCTTCATAACCATCTATTGCTTGAACTGTTCATATTACCTAAGAAAGTTCCATTAAGGTTAATGCTATATATAACTGTAATCAATATGTCAAATTCTAATATCTTCTCTGAGCAGATAGGCTCTAAATTCCCTTTGAAAGAAATCATACATAAATAGAGTAAAAACTGCTTCCATCTTAACTTCTACTGTCTACCCACTTGCCTCGATAGCTTTTGTTCAAGGAACTTGTACTTCCATTATTGAACTATTTCTTGTGCAGAAAGTAACCATAGCTCGTTTTTGACATACAATTATCAAAAAAATTGGGGGCATGTATTCTTATTAGAGCATCAAATGAATATTTTAAATTGATCTTTGAGATTGCTAATATTGATTTTACAATTTGCATCAGGTTTGAGATTCAAGAAGCACAAGCATCAATTCATTGTAGCTGAAGTTAGTACTGCAGGCATTTTTTTTCATAGCAGATGGGAAAGGATGTACAACACCAACCCTCAAGCATATCTTTTCAAAATAACAGTCCAGGATGTATGTGGAATATACTTCATCATATTAACAACTATAGGTGGCATCATGCCAGGAAAAGGCTCACTAATAAGAGTTATGATGCGGGTAAACATGCTCATGGTGGGGAATTTTTTATCCCATTCATTGTTTTCTTCTACTGAATATTTGTTTTCAGATTAGCAATCTGTGATAGTACATTTCTGATTCTGATTATTTTAGACTAAAATACTTAATTCCTTTATGAAGTGGTTAGAGATTCAGGGGGCAGCACAACTACATGGGGTGCTGGTGAAATGCAAGAAAACCTTGATGCTACAGTAAAAAAATCATTTGTATGTTTAAATTCTTTATTGTTTTGTATTGATCATTCTTTGTTATCTTCCTCTATAGCAAGATTTGTTCTCCTTTTTCAGTCATTTTTACCGAACTCTGGTTTCCACGGAAAATGTAGCTCAAAATGCTAAGATGAAGACAAAAAAAATTTCTTGATCTTAGTTGATATTTTTTTTCAAATTTTTATTAGGTTGAAGGGAATTTGATAGAGTCTGGCTCAGTGCACAAAGGCTCAACGAAATCTCGAATAAAGGCCTTGATAACTGTACAGGTTAAAAGAAGGGGTCGACATCGCCGGAGTTCTTCTGACCCTATTCGAAAGCAACTGGGACGAACTAATTCCATTCATCATCTAGAACTTTCTGATGTCGACCTACCTGCCAAGATTGCTTTAGATGGTGAGATAGTGGGAAATCAAGATAATGCGCAATCCTCTATTGCTGGTTCATCGGACCCATTCCTGGAAAAGGTCAGTGATGAAACAGCTAAAATGTTTGGCTTGAATTACCAGAAGCAAACTGAGGATAATAAGCAGTGGAATCAGCCGGTCGGGGATCATAATCTTCTCCAGGGCAAGTTGACATACGAAATGAGGCCTAGTAAATATTCTTCGGCCGAAGAGTTGAAATTATTTCTAGATGCTTTAGATTTACTTAACATGAGAGAAGAGTTGTTAATGAAAATTTTACAAGATCCAAATTGTTCATTAGCAAATCATTTACACGTTAGGTGGAGGTCAAGTTTAAGGTTTGGACTAACCAAATCTGTGTCATTTCCTGTGGCTGGTTCATCAGGGAGAATAGATGCTAAGTCCAATTTTATACCAGAAGAAGAAGATAATAAAACATCTGCAAAAGACTTCAACAAGCATTTGTTGACATCAAGAGGTGCATTTGTGGAAGATGGTATACCCGAAAATGTTCATCCTAGTTCTACACATGCCCTCAAGAAACGCCATGAGAATAAAGTTGTCATGAAGCGCTTCAAGAATCTTAGAAAAAAGCTAAAACACGCAATCTGGGAGAGCAAAAATGAGAAACAACGAATCGTAATGGATGCGGTCCTTCATAAAGTTCCTTACGGTCGGAGAGTCTCCAAGGAAGCAAAGGAGGATACTCACATGCATAATGGGCCAGTCATAGACAAATCTAGAAAATACAGTCAGGGGAGTGATCAATTTGATTCTGGTGTTGGCAAGAAAGGCCCGCAAGACATCAATAAAACATCGTCATTTAATGAATCATTAGATAGATATAGTCGTTTACTGGAGACCGGTTTCAGAAGAGAAGAAAAACATCACATTTCTGAAGAATCAAGGTTGAGAACAAGAACACCTTCACCTGTTGGGACAAGTTCTGCTGCTACCCTGGCTAGGATTCTCTCACTTCCTGATCTCAGGTCCTACTCTTATTTTCCAAGCGACGACTCTCCCGGTGCTAGTTCTTTAAATGCACTGCTTGATAATTCCGCAGGGAACGTATCGATAGTAAGTAATCAGCCTGGTGAACAAAGGTCTTTAGTTCAAGATTCGGAGACTAAAATTCTACCAGACACTGTTTCAGAAAGTGGAAATCAAGAATACCTATCAGATGTTATTGAGACATTCGATGACAATGGTAATTTGGGAACAACGAAGAAATCATCTTCCCATGATGTCAATTTTGAGCACAGCTTAAGTTCTTCTCAGGTGGGAAAACTAAATCCAGTTTTTGAGCACAACTCACACTATCCAGAGGATGAAATTGGCCCCGATCATCCCATGTCAACAACAAAAGGTTACTTTCTCTTTAAGCTATGTTTTTTTCAGCAAAAATGGTTTTAAAATTATGACTATTGCTGAAGAAATTGGACCAATTCATCATGTAATCTTTTTCCTTTTAAAATACTATTTAGACAATTGTGACAAAATATTTAATTAGCATACATGTCAACTGGTTAAGTATTAATCTTCATGTAGTTGAAGAAAATGCATGTGTGGGTTTTTATGCACTTCTCCAGATGCATAATCCATTTATTTACATCACATGAACACACGAGTGTATTTGCATGAATGCTGCTCTGATAACAGTCATAGAACATTATGATTGTTAGTCCAGAAATAATTTAGAATCTAAAGTTTCATAGGCTAATTGAAGGGAAAAAGAAAAAATAACTATGGAAAACATCCCAACAATTGCCAAACACTTTTAAAACTTCTATTGAAAGTTGTTTGGGCTCAAAGTACCTGACCACCCACATAGACACCCCAAAATGGGTAATACTCATGTACTTATGTCACAGAGAAATGAGAGACAATATTAGTTACAATAATCATAGGAAGAAAATGAAGAATTGATAAAATGGGAGATCTTCAAAGTATTAAAGGTCCCTAGCCTTATTTTTATCGGCAGAGGTTAGATAATACTTTGTCTTTGATCATCACGTTGTAGTAGAATTGTGATCGTCCTGTTTTCTAATATAATCCGACTTTGATGTACTCATATTCAGGATTGATACTGAATCAACTGTTTCCTACCGGAGAGGATTCTTTGGCTATTCAGCTGCATGGGCCGAGCTCTGATTTTTCTATTGTACACGAGAATACAGTTGACACTAATAATGTAGAAAGCATAGTCGAGGAGTTCTACAGCAAACTATTATATACTCAGAAGGATATAAAAAATAAATCTGAATTCAATTATGTAAGAGATGTACTAGAACTATCTGGCTTCAGTGGCAATGAGATCCTTGGGAAATGGCATTCTGCCAAGCAGCCAGTAGACCCTTCAGTGTTCGAGGAAGTTGAAGGGTGTTTGATTGATCAACTAGTCTGTTCTGGGAATGAAGAAGGTGGTGTCTGTAAGCATCTTCTCTTGTTTGATTTAATTAATGAGGTTCTGTTAGATATATATGAGAGTTCATTTTCTTTCTGGCAAAAGCCATTGACTTGCCAGTCTCATATCCATCGAATGCCCTTTGGTTACCATGTTCTAGAGGAGGTTTGGGCGAACATAAGTAGGTACTTAAGCTGGAAACCCGAGGTTTTCCTAACGCTTGATGATGCTGTGAGACGGGATTTAGCGAAAGTTGATGGTTGGATGAACCTCCAATTTGATGCTGAATTTGTGGGTCTTGAAATGGAAGTTCTAATATTTGATGATCTTCTCGAGGAACTCATCTTCGACTGAATTTGTATTGGGATCAGGTTTTTCTTCAAGCAACTATCTTCTCATAACTCATGTACAAATTTTGTCCTTAAATTATCATATTGTGAGTAACCATTCATTTGAGTATGTAAAAATTAGGCAGCGAAGTTAGGAAATAATAGTTAGGGGAAAGCCCCTTGTCCCGGGACAAGGACATGGGCGCCAACTTGTTCCCCCCCCCAATAGGGGGGCGCTCCCTTGTCCCCGATCATTGAGCCGGGACAAGGAGCACGGCTCTAATAGTTATTTGACAAAATTCATTCATGTTGTACATTTTGTAATGGATATGATTGTAGAAACTAATGGTGTAAAAAGAAAAATTCTTGGATTGAGTATGTGCATCGAGAATCTTGGATATTAACCTCTTGAAGTTTTACGTAGTGTATTATGGGGAATTCCCCTTTTTAAACCATGCTTAGAAGTATTAAAAAACAATTTTCTATTAGTTGATGGAAAATTTTGACCTCTTTAATAGTACTTGGCTTGAATTGAGATTTGTAGTCCATTATACTGCCCATCCAATTATAAATTAATACATTATGAAAAATTAAAATTGATGTTAACGTTGAAAAAATTAAAATTAATGATAACTTCAATTTTTGGTACTGTTTTAATTTGCAATTGGGTGAACGGCAAAAATGGACAACAGATCTCAACTATTTGTAAGCACCCTCTTTATATTTTGTCCTCTTTAATAATACTTGTAAGCATCCTCTTTAATGTTCACCAACCGTCCATTTAATTTTCCATGGAGGAAATTCCTCCAAAAATAAATATGAACATAAAAGAGGATGTGATTTCCCGGGCTCGGGATATGACTACGCCAAATATAGATGTTTCAACGTCTTAAACAAACAAGCCCGTCTAGCTCAGTCGGTAGAGCGCAAGGCTCTTAACCTTGTGGTCGTGGGTTCGAGCCCCACGGTGGGCGTTTCATTTTTCTTATTTTTTGGAATGTCCGTCAAGTGCTATATCCTTTCTTGCAAGAATGACTTAATGATCTAATTATCCTTATTCCTTGTACAGTTTACCTTGCTAAATGTGCCAAGGATACAACCTTTTCACATTTAACGCTTGTTTGGTATCTACTATTTTTGAAATATATATTTTTTTATTTTTACTCTAGATCATATATTTTTCAATAAAATGATATCACACGCAAACTCGATTTTTTTTTTTTAACCACACATTTTCTAACAAAATATTATTTCAAAATGCATTTTGCGCAAAAATTGGGACTCAAACATGCGATTATTTGCACTCAAAAGTTACAGTGCAAATATTTAGTTTCTAGATTTTGTGTAATCAGCAATATAAAGGGTTAATTATGCTGCGATTTGTTATTGAAATTTTTGAATAATTACAATTGTCACTCAAGTTTTTAACTATTACAACAAAGGTCACTCTATAAAAACTTTCACACTGAATCATACGCGATGCCGTTAAGTGCCATTAAACAACATTATTTATTATGTCAAGTTAGTAAAATTAGAACCCAATAAGTTGAGTTGAGAAAACGTAATGCAACTTTAGTTTTGATCAATTTTTTAGATTAAGTAAACTCGCGTTTTTTTAAACAATTAGTGCTGTCTTGACATAATAAATAATTTCGTTTGATTACACATTGATACTTAACGACTCCAAGTAGGCTATAACATTATATTTTCAATCGAGTGACTGTTGTTGTAACGATTAAGTGACTATTAGTATAAAAAATTAACTTTAGCTGCTATGGATATAATTACTCAAACCTCAATGATCATTGACATAATAAACCCGTAATTTAAATTTATTCTCAACAAATTTGATAAGGAGTAATTTTGGGTCTCCGTGTTCGTTCAATCAGTCCACTATTACAATGCAAATTATGCAACCAAATAACTTATAAGCATAGTATACTATGAATTTCATAAACTTGTTACAAAAGAATTAGGAGAGCCATCGAAAGAGGTAGAAAGTGATGTTTACTCATTGGCCACATAAAAAGTGATTCCACATCCACTTCAAACGGAGCAAGTTCATTCATACCCCACCTTAATATGGGCTCTGAAAGTAATGCTTCACCCTTTATTCTCTTATTCTCTATTTGGTACACATTAAAATTTTCATTTTCTTTCTTCTACTTATTTTCAATCACACATTTTTTAATAAAATAATATTTTCCATCACATCAATAACTTTTCCTTCTTTTTCAACCACAAGTTCTCTATCAATTTACTATTTCAGAATACATTCTTCCAAAATAATGTGGCTCAAACACACCCTTATTATGCAATTTGCTTTGTCAATTCAATTGGTTTGAAAAGGGAAAATTTTATAGGTCTTTGGCAATCAACCCATGTGGAGTCTGGAAAAGGGAGTGATTTTCGGATTTTTAATTATGTATTGAGCGCTCAAAGGAGGTATAAAGAGTTAGGGTTGCAAGACTTTTGAAAAATCAGAAGCTACTTTTGAGATTGAGAAATTTCTTATATACCCGTTTAGATAATTTTTGAAAGTACTTTGTCTGACTAAAAGAGATTTTAGAGGTAGTTAGCCTCGATATCTTTTCTAGAAAGCTCTATCAAACGGGCTTTTAATCTCTTTTACTCTCTAACTTTTCGTTAGTTAATTTAGTTATACTCTATTTTCATTGATGGGAGGTTAAACCTTATATCCTTGTGATTTTTGTTTTCATTAATAAATGCACCATTTCGGCTTGGAAAAAAAACGAGTCTAGTGGAAAAGGATTGAAAAGGGAGACCAATCTCTGCTTGGAGAATCCCAATAATATCTCACTTTCTTGAAAGAATGGCTAGTTTTTCCTCCTCAAAAGTGAACAAGGATAAGAAAAACTTTAGTTTAGGAAACAAAAGTACGTTTTAATCCAAGTGTTGAGAATTAAATATTTCAATGGCTACTGAACTTTACACTTCGTCACGATTTACCCATCCAACTTCACGAAACTTCCCAATGGTTATTGAACTTAGGTTCGTTGCACTAAAATGATCACCGGATGGATTCTGTATGTTGTTGTGCCTATGTGAAAGACGGAATAGTGACGTAATAGTTAAAATTGTCCATATGTTAAGAAACTTGTACATTTGGACGCCAACTCATCTAAACAAATTTGTACACTAAAATGAGCAAGTTTCTTAACATGTCGACAATTTTAACTGCCATGTCATTATGCCTTCTTTCACATAGACACAACAACAGATAGAATCCATCTGATGACCGTTATAGTGCAACGAAACTAAATTCATTGGCCATTGAGAAGATTCGTGAAGTTGGCAGGATAAGCCTTGACGAGGTATAAAGTTCAGTGACCAATTAAATATTTAATTACAATTTGTTGTAACCTTCCTTTTCTCCAACATGCCAAGGTAATTTTTGGATTATGAAGTAGAATGTTCATATGAAGAAAAACTTTTATCAACATCTGATAATTTTGAATTCAGATTTAAAAAAAAAAAAAAAACAAAACTGAGGCATAAAAAGGCAACTTTAGGCTGATTAACCTATCTAAACAATTCCTCCAAGTACAAAATATATGCCCCTCGAGAAGCGTGTCAAAAGACCATAATACCCGTACCAACAAATCAACAAAAACCTAACACTCTCTCCACATTAAACGAGACTTCTCAATCATCACACTCTTTCATGCTTTCTTTCGAAAACTAGTCACAACATCTCCATCGAGCAAATTTAACTAGTATGCCATCCTCTGCATACCGTCTTTGACATTCGAGCAATCGATATTCGTACTCAGATTGCAAAAGTTTTCTCTCTCTTTTTTTTTTTTTTTTTTTGGGCCAATTTTTTTATGTCATGGCATTGGATGCAAATGGTTACTGGTTTACATGTTAGCTATGGAAAAAGATATCTGGGGAATATCGGACCCACCAAATTATCATGAAGTATCAATGTGTCAAGAGCGTCCCTTCATCCATTTGAAATTCAACGAAGGACATATTCGACTTCATTGAAAAAGCCACGAATTGATGGGATATTTCCTTCCTTTGCTGTTATAATGGCCCTGCCACAGTACATTATAAAAATTAAACGGAACCCACATTAGAAAAAATCGCTTCTTTAGAAAAAGCGAGACTATACACGGATTCAATAAAATATTTAAACAGACGATTTAAATGATTATCACACGTTTTTCATCAATCTAAAAACAATTAAATCATTTTGCCAAAAAAAATTTGACACTTTTGTTGACATCCTCTTACATTGCAGTGAGACCCATGCGAGATCCATATAAATTTTAAAAAAATCCCTTCGAAATTTTTTGACACTTTTGTTGATATCCTCTCACATTGTAGTGGGACCCATACGGGATCCATATGAATTAAAAAAATTAACCCCTCCACCCCCCTCCCCCTCTCTATTATGAGGGGGCTGTCGGGGAGGGGCAGCCCTGCATCGTTCATCTAAAAATCTCTAGTTTATAAGAATGATACAAATATAACTATCAGGTTAAAAACTTGGTTAGTCCCTGAACTTCACATACTGCACGACAGCACGAAAAAGGTCCCTAATATGAAAATATACATTTTTGGTCCTTGAACTGTAGATCATGTGCAATGAAGGTCTCTAAACTCTAAAATGTAATCTTTTAGTGCTTCAACTTAGCCCCTCTTTGATGCCAATTAAAAAGAGTTTTTTTTAAGGAAAAATGAGTTTTGAAATGGTGATTTTTTTTGAGAATATGTGGGTAAAAAGTGAGGAAAGATTTTGAATTTATGTGTAAAATATTTTATTATGAGAATGTGATTGAAAATGGATTTTAGAAAAAAAAATTAGGAGAATGATAGACAATCATAGACTTAATAATGTATACACATCAGTCCCGTCAGCTGTCTATGCTCCAACTAACCAAAATAGTTAGCATGAGAAATTACTTTAAAAAGTGTATGGTCGCGAAAAACCAACGCGCATATAAAGATGTAAAAATTAACTGAATAAATATATAGAAAATAATTTATGTAGTTGACTTCAAGTTTAGAGTTTGTTTGCGTTTCATCTACTTATATTTTCAATTCAAAATCAAATATTAGTTGTAATCACAAATTTATCGCTATTACCTTCTTATTATCCACGCATTTCTCAAGATTCATCACCCCTCCATTTATATAATGAACTCCAAAAACAAGTACTCAGAAGAAAACTTAGTTTGTTATAAATGCATTCTTCATTTAGTCCCTATTGGGTGAGAATTAAAATCTTGACTTTAATGTAAGTCAAAGTTAATAATTAATTTTAATTATATATTTCATGATATTCACAAATTTTCAACTACACAATTTATCAATTTCTATTAAAATTTACTAAGAATCTGTTTTTAATCCCATTCAACTGGAGCTTAATAAAATATATATTTACATTCACCACAGCGTCTAATTTGTACTAAATAGTAGATATTTTTGCAATACTTCCATCGTGGTTGATATCCCGGATGACATTTTATGATGTGGCAATCAATTTTGCCATTGATTTCTCCGACACTTACTTAAATCGACGATCTCGATTTTTATATCTAATGGAATGTCATTCAAGATGTACACATTAAAAAATGTACAAGTAGATTAATCGAAAAATAAAACCTACCACTTAAGCATTTCAATTTTCATCACATAATGAAACCTGCAATGAAAAGATAAAAAGTTTAACCTAACCTAATCTTTTCATTAATCTAAGCTTATCTTTTCATCTCTCAGATCTTTAATGCATTAAGCAAACAGTTAGGCCTAAATATCTGATTGTGAGGAAGACGTGCTGTTTGGTTAAGCCTGAAACTTACTTAAATTTACTTTTTAACTTCTTTCTTGTTAATTAAAAAGTTTAATTAATATAACCGTAAATTAATTATTACATAATTTATTTATTTGAATATTGCTCAATTTTTTTTAAAAAATTTACTTATTTACTTATAAGTAAGTTAAGACTTTTATACCTCAAAATTCATAAATTAAGTTAGAGGTTTACAGCAAATGAAAACGAGGAATACTCAACAAGACACGTGGACGGTCAATATCCACCCTCTTGCTCCTCCACGGGCCTATAAATACGGGTCATGGGTTTACCCATAAAAATCATTCTACATCGAAATCTTCTTATCCAGAGTGAATTTTCCTTCAAATCATCGAAAATGTCTTGCTGTGGAGGAAACTGTGGGTGTGGCTCTGGCTGCAAGTGCGGCAACGGCTGTGGAGGGTAATGATGCAGTCGAATCGCTCAATTTAATTTGTAGTTCATATTCATGTCCTAATCAATTTTTTCATATATTTGGTGCAGATGCGGTATGTACCCAGACTTGAGTTACTCAGAGGCCGCTGCCACCACCGAGACTCTGGTTCTCGGCGTTGCTCCCCAGAAAACGTATGCATCAATTTAATTAAAGGCTTTCATTTTACCAAAAATAAAATAAAATATCTAAAATTGGTGATTATTTTTCAGATATTATGTTGAGGGATCCGAGTCCGAGATGGGTGCAGAGAATGGGTGCAAGTGCGGCTCCGACTGCAAGTGCAATCCATGCAATTGCAAATGAGAGATGGGAATTTGAAGCAGAGATGGAGAAGAATGTATTAGTTTAAATTGTGTTCCTTATAATAATAAAGTGCTGCTTTTGTGTTTTGACCGACTGTGTTCGGTCTTTGTAACCTTCTCTGCTTTTGTTTGGAGTTTTTCTATAATGTTAGAGAGAGGGAGTCTGGTTGAATTAATAAATGTATGAATGAACGCTCCTTTTTTCTGCTAAATCTGCTTTTATATTTTTCAATATTTGGTACGTATTATTTTAATTATTATTTAATGGAAGAGGCAAACTTGGTATTTAATGGAAAAAATTTCATTTTATGGTTCAAGAATGTATTATACTAAGCCACCAAATTTCACATAAAGGGATTGGGTTGATAAGGCCAAAATCCACATCATCGAGAAGTTAACTCCTACAATTTCATCGACGTTAGAAGTTTCTTGGAACATATCGGATTTTATAAGCATTTTATTGAAAATTTATCAAAGATCAAAGCAACTTTTGCCTTTAGAGAAAAATGTTCCATTCATTTTTTCTTGAGAATGTCTTCAAGTTTTTAAGGAAAAAAAAAAAAAAAAAAACACCTTATCATGGCTTCCATTATAATTGTTGACCTGTGGTTAATTTAAAACCTCGAAATTTTGATTATAACAAACAAGTTGGTCTTATTTATTAAAGATTTGAATTCAAGTGATTATAGTCTTTCAAATGTGTACAAAGGAAAATGCGTACGAAGGAAATTGATCAATGGTCGTTAAAAGATCAAAAACTATCATTACAAATCGAACTCTTGAAAAAAGTCAAGATCGAAACCACATTCAAGAAATTAAGAGCCAAACTTCTGAACAAGATAATGCTTATTTTTCCTAGTTAAGAATGTGAATGTACTAACACCTTAATATATGACATAAATGGCAATAGCTCAAAACCATTCTATACATTTAAAAACAACTCGGTATATTAAAAAACGATTCGAATACAATGATTTGATCAAGTGAAAAATGAATTTTAAAAATAATCCTGGACTTGTAAAATATTTTTATCTTGAAAAGTTTGTGGAAAATGCTCTCCAAAAGATTATATTTTTTAAAAACTCTCAAAACAGAACAAATGACATGAAAAGAGGACTGCCAAATTGTGGGGCGATCGATCGGCCTGCTTGGCGGTCGATCGGGGCTGTCGACCGGTCGACCCGACAGTCGATCGACAGGCCAAAGGCGGCGGTCGATAGGAAAACTCCAACTGTCCGACCATTCTGGCATCTGATTTTTCCTGTACAAACGGTCATATTGGTCATCCGAAAATTGACAGTCGATCAAACCGGTCATCCAATTTGACAGAAAATTTGGAGTTTTTTATTTCTATAAATACCAACCCACTTTTCATTTATTACAAGAACTTAGAGCATTCAATTGAGATTCTCTTGAGCTAAAATTGTATTAATTTCTCATCTTATAATCATTCTTCTTTTGAAATTTTTTTGATTGATCTTAACTTTGAAAATCATTTCATTCATAAGTTTTTCAAATCTAACCCTTTAGCTTTATTCATTACTATATATTAAAGTGTTAGTCTACTTCTCT
>CADEPD010069173.1:0-23698 GCA_902829195.1 Fraxinus dipetala
TAAAGCACTAAATTTTATGTTTCTAGAGTTTCAAAGATTTCGAATAGAGAGAGATGCTAATGGGCTGACTGGCATGCGAGATTGTGAGTCTGTTTGGACCGAATTAAAATCTGATTTTAATCTAAATCGAAGTCAAACAATCAATATTAACCACATCTTTTATAATCACACATCTTTTTAACCACAAATTTCAAAAACTTTTATCAAAATCTACTAAAAATCTAATTTTAATCTCCAACAAACACAAGAAAATGAAAAAATTGTCTGGCTTAGACAGAATGAGGTTAGTGTGCTTCTGGCCTTTCTTTGTCACACAGACACACACACACAGTACACAACTAAATGGCATTATAGTAATGACATGAATTATTAATTTAATTGTAATAAGATAACAAGCAAAGGAAGAATCCATTCCGTTTGATTTGCTGAGATACCCACCATTACTATCCCTACTGTAGTGTCTTTTCTGCACATGAGAGAACCATTTATTCTTTCCAACAACCAAGGTATCTCAACCACATCCACCATCATTCAGTCATGGGAGACAGAAATGTAGAGGGAGAAAAGAGATTAGAATTGGTGAGTATTTGAGTAAAATCAGCAGTAACTTTTTAGGAAGAATAATATTATTTCTCATAGAATGTGTTAATAAAAATGAGTTTCCAACCCTTTCCAAGTTCCAACCCTTCTTTCTTTTGATGAAATTGTAGTTTGGTCCCCACCCTATACACTCTGTCACATCTTTTACTCAATGTTTATTTCATTTAAGCCTAGTCCCCAATAGTTTACTTTCAATCAAAAGGGATGTTATTATGTGTCACAGAACAGGACTTAGCTTGATACTAATATGTGACCAATGGGGATGATGGTAAAGTTCGATTGAAATAGATAGCAAGTTCTTACATTGTATTGCATATTTCTTTAGTATTTTTGATTGTATTGAATTACGTTTTCACACACACACACACACACACACACACACACACACACACACACATATATATATATAATTTTTATGCTTTAGTGTGTTTACCCCACTCCGATCGCTGATTGTCGACGTTGATCGGTCAACGTCCATTCGGATTAAACTTCAATGCTGGATCCGTCCCTGATTGTCGCCTATACAAAGTTGTAACAATTGTGGGGGCAGGTTTTACTACTTGATGATAACCCTTTATGGAGATCACGCCACGTGGACCAAGTTTGAACTTTAGATTAGAGCTTCTAGTGGGTTCTTCAGACTAGGGTTGACACTCATTTTTGGTGGGATTCTAACTTAATCGTTTTCTCACTCTTTCATGTACTTTCTTTGTGATCTTGTAGAGAGAGAAGGGTGGCAGATTAGTTAGTGAACTCTAAAATAGCGAAATAAAATTATAAAGAAGTGGTTAGGGTTGTGTTCTCCACGTGACAGCTTCTACTGTAATTTGAACACTGGTCCGTATTTCCGTGATTGTAATAGTGAAATTAAACGTAATATTTGAAGGATACTCAACAAGTATTATGTGCTAGAAGCGATCACTGATTTTATAGGGTTACGATTTAAAAATCCTTGTATTTTTTTTTTTATTATTATTATTTCAATATACCTTTTTTTTGTTGGCGTAAGAACCCACAGCCGCTACCCGCCGCAGAGCCCCTACCACCCCGAAAGGATGGATGCCCGACCACTGTGAGTGTGCACTAGATAAACCCCACTTCAAGTGCAGTAGCCCGCAAACCACACAGGAGAGGTAAACCGCACTTAGCAAATCCGGTGCGATGGACTCGATCGAGAAAGTGTTGGCAGGGGATTCGAACTCGTAACCTTTGATCTCCTCGTTCACCTGCTCCACCAACTCGACCACCCTGAAGGGGTTATTATTTCAATATACTTGTTAGGGCTGACCAGGGGCTAAAGCCAACGAGGTAAGGACGTAGGGCCTAAAAATAAAAAAGCCCCACAACCCACAAATAACCTGCCTAATGAAAAATCATTATCAAATATATTTGAGGGTGAAAAGAAAAAAAACCTAGTTTTGAACTTCCCTCAAATTTCCAATTTCGCTACTGCCAAAGAAGAAAAATAGGTGGTAAAAAAAAAGGAGAAACATGTGAGGTTTTGTTATTTATTTAATTATTTTTTTCTTGTATTTGCAAAATCAGATACTTGTAAAATCACACATAGTATTTACAACATATAGCTCCTCTTTTGTGACTTGATGACTCCTTTCTTAATACGTATGTCTGTAGGGGCAATAGAGATTTTGATTTTTAAAAGTTATTTTATTTTTACCGTTTACTTGGTAAATTTGAAAATAATAGATGATATATCAAGATTTCAGCCTGAAAACTCACAGTTTACTTACCATTGATAATCGCTTATTTTATTTTATTTATTGGATATTTTAGATTATGAATTTTGTTAGAGATTATTTGATAAATTAAGATGAAATCATTGAGTTATAGTATTTGTCAAAATTTTACATTTATTAAAATTAAACTTAATAGTTTTGTAATAACTAGCTACTACCAGACGACTCGATGAAATAAATTAATAATTCATCATTCTGTGTAACTAAATATTTTGTGGTGCTAGTAATATACCTCTCTCATATTTTGGTGTTTCTTCGTATGCTTCTTTTGCGAAATCATTATATGGCCTACGAAGAAGAGTTTAGGTTAAGACTGAAGAAGAACTCTGAACTTACAGACTCTGGCGATGAAATTCATCATATTGCGTTTGAGAAGAGCCAAAAAAATCTCTCTGTTGTAATTCCAGTGAATGATTCTTGAATATTTATTCACTCGAGAAATTGCATCAAGTAGAAATCTCTATGTTTTTAACAAGGCTGCGTTACTTTTGTGGTGTCGTGTCTATGTCTAATACATAAAAAAAAATGGATGTTTTAATTTCCTATATACCAAAATGGCTAGTTATTTAGAGCTTTTACTTGAAACAAACAATTCTATTGATTGAAAATATTATTTAGTATCAGGAAGGATGAAAGAAAAGAGTAATTATCTTCCTACAAAAGACTATTCCATAGATAATTTTTGCTTTTCCAGAACTAAAATGAATTATATTTAAGGGTCTCATAATAATTAGTTGTTTAGGGCCAACCCTGATGCTTGTATTCATTATTGATACTTGAAATGTCGATCTTGACCTACTTCCTCACAAAAATTGTTGTGATTAATATGAGGATGAATATAAATAGCACAATATGAAGTAAATATCACAAGTGCACAAAAACAAAAGATAATTGACAGAAAAAATGAAAATTCACTAAAATACGTAAAAAGAATACAAAGATATTATTTTTATAATATTGTCTAACTTGTCTAAATCACAATGAAGAGCTAACTATATATTGAGAATGTTTCAAACAATAAAAATAGAGTTATAGATGAAAAAGAATGCTGAAAATACGTTGAAAAACGTAAAACAAGTCTTGCCAGACAAATCGCCACTCAAGCTGCAAACTACCTCCAAGCGAGGGTCAGCACTCTTGTTTTGAGCGCTTGAGTGGGAAACAAGCGCTCAATGAGCGGGAATACGCTGAAAATACATGTCGATGTAAAATGAACATACTATGATTCATTTCACTCCTATTTATAGAACCTAAAAAACGTCATTCATATTTCATTCCATACAAAAGTGATGACTAAAAACAAGAGCCGTGTAGCGAAAATGTTTCAACCAGTTCTTACCAAAAAAAAACAACTCTATTATTGCATCACCATGTTGTCAACTTGTCATACTTGATGTTGTTCATTATATGTAGTAGTTAACTTTGATTTATTGGGGATAAGAAGTAGCCTCTGTTAGGTGTAACTAAATTTAAAATTTTAGTAAATTTTGATAAAAATTAATGAAATGTATTGTCGGGAAGATAAAAATTGTGTCATGAATGTGTGATAAAAATTAATTATTTGTTAGAATTTTATGAAATTTTAAATTTTAAGAATATGAAAATCTAATTACTTTATTGTCAAGATCCCCCCATATCAAATCACCAAGAAAATTATAATATGTAGAACATATCTTAATTTATTTGGAATTATTCTTTAATACTTTATCTTGATTCCAAAACTTGAATTTTGATTATTGACTTTTTTAGTTTTTGATTTTGACTTCTTACTCCATAACCTTGATTGTGAACCATGGATCTTCCTTTTAGATATGTTTTCTTTTGGTTTCTTGTGTTGATGAGATAAAACAAAGAATAAGATTATATGAATTGGAGACCATAACTTTATTTACAGTTTTCATATGTTTAGCCCGTCGTCAAATACAACTCTAATGAATCTGATTTCTACACATATAATCCGACTGACACTTTATCTAGATGATCAAAGCTCAATTACTTAATTCTTTATTAGATAAATTTAATTTTAGACTTAACTTTAAGATAGTATTTATGCACATTTAATTATATATGTTGGCCCACATAATAAATTAATTTTTTTTTCCAACAATCTCCCACATGTGTTACATATGTTACCTTGTAAATGTATATATCTTATGACATCAAAAATTTTACTATTATAACAAAAGCATCTCCAAACAATCTCGTCTATTAATTATGTTAATATATAATTAAAGCAGTCTTCGTTACAAATATCATAACTAAACTCGTCAATGGTCACGTATATCACCACAATCAAATCACATAGATCAAGTATAGATATATAGCATGAAAATTACATGTAATGTGATCCAAACATATATATTTCCAATTAGCCTTACCTTATTTTTTAATGAGATCAAACCAAAATTTTGATCAGAGTGATACTAAATACTTTATTTCTACATAATAACTTGAATATTTATAAGCATAAGATGTGTTTGTATCAGACAACAATTAAATACAAACTCCCACTAACTATCATATCATCGAAAGATGCAACACTCATATGAACAGTATGCTCTTGAAAGACCTCTGGTAGTAGTTCTTTAGTAAGCGGATTCGCAATCATGGAGTTTGTCTAATATGCTCTGTAGAAATCTAACCACTCTAAATTCTTACCTTAACAAATAGGAACTTAATATTTATAAACTTTGACATCATCGAGCTTTTGTTGAAATACAAGACTAATATTGTCACATAATAACTTAAGTGATCTTTCAATTCCAACAAATTGTGCAACCAATGACAAAATTTCGTACATTTCATTATCAGAATCAGAATATCCAATGATCTCCTATTAGTCTGATTTCTTGTATGTGATCGTGTAATCCTTAGTTCTCTATAGATACCGAATAATTTACTGGCTGCATTCGGAATATCCATCCCAGAGTTACTTAAATATCTGCTCAATATTCCAACAATGGATGATATATCCAAATGTGTACAAAACTTAAGGGTACACTCAACTCCCAACTGCTAATGTACAGGGAATTTTCTATATTTCATTTTCTTTAAGTATATCCTTAGGGTATTTATTGAGACTAAACTTGCCTCCCTTAATAATAGGGGTATCACCTTGTTTATATTCCTGCATCCCAAAATTTTTAAGAATCTTATCGATATACTTCTTTTGTGATAATCCCAAAATATTCCAGAAACGATTTAGATGTATTTATATCTTTAATACAAAAGAGTCATCACCAAAAATTTTCATTTCAAAATTATATGACAGAAATCTCTTGATTTTTTCCAATAAGCATATACAATTATAGGCAAGCAGTATGTCATCTGCATATAATACCAGAAAAATATGTTTACTCCCATTGAACTTGTGATATACACAACCATCAATTGAATACATTTTAAAACCAAACGAGACAATTATTTGATGAAATATGTGATACCATTGACGGAAAGCCTGCTTAAGCCTATAAATTGATTTTTTTTAATTTGTAAACCACCTGACATAGTTTAAGAGCAAAATGTGCCACAAATGTCATAATAGTCCTAAAAGATTCTTTCGTAGAAATCGGAAAGAGTCTCTTTAAAGTCAATGTCTTCTTTTTGAGTAAAGTCATTTGCAACAAGACGATTATTTTATCTCTCCACATCACCCTTCGAATCCTTATTGGTTTTAAATATCCATTTACAACCAATGGTTTTCACACTTTCAGGCAATGGGATGAGTTCCCAAACGTCATTATCTTTTTATTTATTTATTCATGACATTAATCCACTTTTAAGAATTATTCATTTGCATGTCATCATCCTTATTTTCTTTGAGAAAAAATATAAAGTCATCCGCAATTGTATTTCTCCTTTTTGTAGTGAATTTCTTTAATGACATTTGTTCTTGAAATTGTTGAGTTTGTTTTTTTGGAACAATCTTTTGTGTATAGGGGATTTCGTAATATTGTTTTGATTCGAAATTACTTCTTAAACATGATTTAGAGCAAGATTTTGTCACTGATTCTAATCATTATCAATTTCAACAGAAGAGATGTATACATATTCTTCTTCAAAGGAAAAACCTTTAACCTTAAAACTTTATCTACCCCCACAAACTCTACATCCTTAAAGAATCGAACATTCCATGTTTTGAAAATTGACCTAATAGTGTGATCTTTAAGAAATTTGTAACCTCTTAATAATTGATTTACTTGAAACTTTATTGAAAATATAAGCTGCAATCTTTTGTACTTCTTCGTATAGAGATTCTGGTAAGGTGAAATAACTAATCATACACCTTATCATATCCTTAATTGTTCTGTTTCGTCTCACTGTAACACCATTCATGCTGGGGACCCTAGCATGGTGTACTGTAGGACAATTCCACATTCCTCTAGAAAGTTTAGGAAAAAAACTCTAGATATTGTTCTTCTGATCCGTCATATATATCATAGTATTCATCACCAAGGTCAAATATGACATATTTCATTCTTTTGTTGAACTGATTTTCATCTTTAACATTGTATACCTTGAATATGTCCATTGATTGAGATTTCTCGTGGATAAGATATAGGTATCCATAGTGAGAAAAATCGACTATGAACATAATAAATTACTCTTGACCATTCCAAAAAATCGAATTGAATAACCCACAAATATCCATATGAATTAGTTCTAAGACATTTGAAGTTCTATTGGCACCTAATCTCCTTATATATTTGTTTCTACTTAATATGATGAACATAAACACTTAAATTTGAAAAATTAAGAAAATCAAGAATTTCTTCTAACACTTGTTTTTCCATTCTCTTTTGAGAGATGCATCCTAAATGATTGTGCCATAACGAAACAAAATTCTTGTTGGTTAATTTACATTTAATACCACGTGAATTCACATACAATTTTTTTTTACAAAATGCAACTATATTAAGCAAATATAGGTTTTTATACCGGATAAAGAACTGGTATTCACAATATTTGAATTAAGAAAAATACTAAATAGACTATTCTCAATTGAACAAGAGTAATCGAATTTATCCAATATAAAAACAAAAATCAAATTTCATTTAAAAGACAGTACCATAAATGTCTTTCTCAAATTTAAATAATTATTAGTCTTTAATGAAAACCTAAAAGTTCATATAGCCTCAACTTTAACTGTTTTGTTATCGCCCCACATAACTAAATCTTTCAACATCAATTGACTTTTTTGACTGTTCAGGCAACCCCGCGTAGACACACTTATGTGAGAGGTGACATTAGAATTTATCCACTAAATTAACATTTAAAAAAAAAGTGAGAAGTGTATTTTTCTTTACACACTAAGCGTGATATTTAGTATAGTCTCTCTTTATGGGTTCTGCATTTCACAAAAGTAACAGCCAAATGATTTATCATTTTCAAGTTTTTATTGTTTCCTTTGAGCTGAACTAAAGGCAGCTTCCTTATTCTTTAATTTGTCCTCAGAGGTACTTGTCAAGTGAGTACTTCAAATTCTCTCTTACTTTAGATTTTCTTCTTCTTACTCAAAATATGAAATGAGCTCATGAAAAGTCCACTTTCCCCTTTTGACAATCATAACTGACATTAAATCAACTAAATTGTGCAGGAAGAGAAATCAAAATCAAGTTCACGAGCACGTCATTTGATAACTCAAATTTTAATGCCTTTGATTTTGAAGAAAGATGAGACATCTCCATGATGTACTCCCTTATATTTTCTTTAACCTTATACTTTAGTGAAACTAAGTTCGCCAGGAGCGTAGTCGTTTCGATCTTATCGCATTTTGCAAAGAGTTTTTAATTTCTTTAAGGAATTTCTTGGCAATAATTATCTTATCGGACATAGCATCCCTGAATTTTGCTAAAATTCCAAATTTCATGATAATAAGACTTATACGGTTTGAACGATCGCACTTATTCGAGTCCCATTTTATTAGCAAAATTTTTATCCGTATGAGTAGTGGATTGTTCAATCCTTAACGTAAAGTCTAGATCCATGCTATCAAGAACGTTATAAACATTATCTTTTCAACCCTTAAAATTTGGTTCAAGCACATGAATTAAATTAATATTGACATATATTACAGAAGTTCATAGATTAACTAAATAGAGAACTTAACTTAATTAACATGTTTACATGCGAATTCATAATGGGCAATCAATAAATTTAAATAATGGTGAGCCCCATCACAAGAGACTTGGCAAAACATTGACATTTAGTCTTGGACATAGATATCAATTTTTACGTGACATTTTTGGTGTAGTAATTAAATATTAACAATAAATTCAGTCAAACATCAAATCTATATTTAGATCGACTCAATATTCACATAATGAAAAACTTTACAATTGTCACATATTTATTACTATATATGTGCAAATAATTTAGCCAAATATTGACATTTCATTGGGATAGTGAATATCCGCAAGAATTACGAACACACAACCTTCCTAATAATTCAAATAAATTAATTGATGCAGGAGGATTCGAGTCAGATGATGTCGAGTTGTCTGATAACTCGTTGATGGTACTAAGATATCATGAGTTGGCCGATCATCGCAAGAATGACAAGTAATCGACGATCTTATAATTGGGACGATTTTTAGACATGTTTCGATATTTTGACCATAACTTTAGCTACGGTTATCGGAATCGCGCTCATGGCCCAAATTCGGAAAGCTCTTTTCGGCGCGCAAGTCGTGGTCACAGAGCTTCGCTCGGTGTGCTTCGATTTCGAGGGCAAATTCGCTGTTTTCTTTTTCCGAATCCCCACTTTAGTTATTTTTTTTCTTTTTTAGTAATACTACATTTGCCTTTTTAACATAGATTTTGAACTCGAATTTAGCCAGATTTTTGGGATATTATTTCTCTTATTACATAGTTTCTTTTGGTATAAATAATGGAATTTTACTATTTTTGGTAAAATTCCGATAGTTATGATTTTTTAACTATTTAACCCGACTTGTGGGTTATTTTTGAATTATTGAATGAGTAATAAAGATTTTTCTTGAGTTCTTGACGTTTTCTCTTGCTTTCTTCTCTGTTAATTCTCTGCTGAACTTCAGCCTGCAGAATAATCACTATTCTGTTCGCCGTCAATAATTTAGACAAGTGAATTTACTTTGGTAATATGTTGCTTTAATTAATCTATTTTAGAAAATTAATAATTTGAAATAAACTTTTAAGTACCAAGAATTGAAATTAATTGCCCCTTTGATCTTTTAATTTAATTTTTCATTCTTTTTAAAAAAAAAATTTGAAAAATCGAAAACCAACACTGCAGCTCGCTGTAGCGCTAAAACGCTGCTTGGGCACTGCATCACCCGAGTGGCGCTACGGTGCTGTCGACCGCGTCACGACGTTGCTGCGCTGCCTCGAAAATTGTAAATGTAGCATCACAACACCTAAACGCAGCGCTGCAGTGAATTTGTAGTTGCTGCGCTGCCTCGAATTTGTAGTTCCAAAAAATTCTTTAAAAATTGAATTTTGAATTTTAGGGTTTAAATTTACATCTTAAAATTGAGGAATTCAAAGTATGAAGTTCAACCGAAAAAATTCTTGCTTGAAAAATTCTTAATATCGAAATTTATGGCTAAAATTCACATTCCAAATTAAAGAATTTTAAAATTCAATATATGGATTTCAACCATAAAATTCTTTCTTAAATCTTAATTTTTTAACATGGAGTTGACTCTGATACCATTTGTTAAAATTTTATGAAATTTTAAACTTTAAGAACATGAAAATCTAATTAGTTTATTGTCAAAATCCTCTATATCAAATCACTAAAAAAATTATAAAGTGCGGAACATACCTTAATTTATTGGAAATAATTCTTTATAATACTTGATCTTGATTCCTGATCTTGAAATTTTGATTATTGATTTTTTTGGTTCTTGATTTCTTGTTTTTGATTTCGACTTCTTGCTCTATAATTTTGATTGTCTTAATTCATTCTTCTTGATTGTAGATTACCTATTTCTTATTGTCGATTTTAGATCTTTCACTTCGATATGTTTTCTCTTGTATTCTTTGTGCTGATGAGATAACACCGAAAATGAAAATCACATATGAATTGAGGATCGTAACCCTATTTATAGTTTTCATATATATTTGGCTCATCGTCAAATATAACTCTAATAGATCCGATTTCTACACATAAAATTCGGCACATACTTTATTTAGTTGTCCAAAACCCAATTACTTAATTTTTTGATAAATTGCTTTAGTTTTGAACTTAACTTCAAGATGGCATTTATATACAATTAATTACATTTATCGACCCACATAACAAATTAATATTTTTTTTCTAACATTGTTAACTTTAACTTAGATTTTTATAAGTTTTTAATCTATATCAAACAATGACTTAATCTATTGCCTTTTTATTGATAATCGAGTTTATTAATTTAGCTCTTGGACTGACAGTTACTCTGGACATCTTGGATTTTAGTAGCTATTTACATAGGATATCCTAGTGATGATGCATAGTACATATAAGATATAAATTGAATTATTCATGACAAAATTGAATAAGGAACAAAATTAATTTTCAGAAATTGCAATGTCATCGATACGAACTAAAAATTATGTCTGATACAGTTGGCTGAATTAAAAGGTAAGCCCTGAATTTAACTGGAAATAGTTTATATTCTAGTGTTAGTGATTGTAGAATAAGGTAAATTCGTCATTCACGAATTAGATTCAGCGCAATAGGCACCACGGTACAAGTTAGAAATAATGTCAATAGAGTGTCACGTGAATCAACTTAGCCGACAGTGCATGTTTGGAAAATGATTAAATTTAAATTTTAAATGATATTAAGTTGTGGGTCTCAAAAATTAAATGGATATTAAGTGAGTAATAATTGTGAATTTTATGAAATGTGTAGATAAAAAGCATGTTTAACCAATTTAGATTATAATATAATCACGTCACGCATAAATAATTTAAACAATAAAACATGAGAAAATTTTCCATGAACGGAATAAAATATGACACCCTTTTTAACGTTTTTTACAATGACCAAAAGTTTTAGGTATTCCCAAAAAAATATCTACTCGTTACGTATCTTTACACTTGAGAGTAGAATTTCACAGGATTGGTAAAGGCAGGCTTTGCTTGGAGGAGTCTTTTAGTAAATCGAAATGTAGCAGCATTGGGGTGGTCATGGTTATTTGTTTAGATATTGCTCCTTTTTATCATAATATAGGAGCATACTTGAAATCGAGGCAGCTTATGATTGCTATTTGGGCATGGTTCATTGGCTCCATAGCCATCGAAGTGAAGTAGGGTCCGAAAGGTATGGGCTTGGGATGGATTTCTTAACCTGATTAGTTGATGGAGGATCTATTGTACTTTCATTTGAGCTATAACTTTGAACAAATTGATTGCATCTTCCTACATCATTTGGTAACAAAGCTACACGTCCCTTATTCGAGGTGATTCTGGAACATTTTTCATTCAGCGGGTATATAATGCAGGAGCAAATGACTTGCTTATAGTCGCTTTTCGAATTTGGCCCAATGGCACCTTTGTAAAGTGCCCTTCAAAGTAGCCCTAACTAAGTATTCTTAGTCTAATCACTCATTTTTAAACATGACATTCATTGAGCAAGAAACAACCAGGAGGAGTCAACCTCATAATATTTTTCATCCATCCTTTCTGAAGAATTCTTCATGATGTAGAGAAATTGAACCTCATGCAAAAAAACCTGAGCAAATGATCTCATAATCCATGAATTGCATTAATTCAGCTTTTTTGTTTAAGACACATCAAATAAAGTAGAGCTATTTGACACTACTGGTGTTAACACCAATCTAAGTGACACTAATATAATATTAAATAAAAAATACAATTAAATGAATCACATAATTCTACATTTTATTAAGCAATAACATAGCTCAGTCTAAATTGATGTTCTAGCACAATTAGTACTAGATAGCATTATTTTTTTAAATAATGTCGACCCAAAATCAACATGATATGCTTCATTTTCCCCCTCTTTATATGAAACCACATTCTGAGCTATGCATTGCCAAAAAAAAAGTGCAATCCAATCATTTAAAGAATATGAACTCCAATTCCGAATGAGAAATCAATGAAAAAAAAATCGTCATTTATATATCATATAAAAATAAAAATTATGATCCGAAGAAATTGAAAGATTAATGTACTGAAAAATTTTCCAGCTGTCTTACCAAAAAGACAAACTTACGCCATATATTTGAGCCCAACTGTTGATTTGAAAAAAATAATAATAGTAATAAATAAATAAAAGAACGCATGAATGGCATTTGGAAATAATGCTATTGTCATAATGATGATGGATCATCACACTCTATTGCGAAACAATGACATTAAATGATGTCCAACTAAATGCATGAATATGGAACTCGTGTTATTGGTTATATCATTCAATGTCATCTAAATATGATGATCCATCAAGATGACAAATAGCATTACTCAATGCATTGTCAGCAATACGAACTACAAATTATGCGTCCAATACAGGTGGCCAAATTAAAGGTAAACCCCGAACATTGGGAGAAATAGTTTAAACTCTAGTGTTAGAGATTGTAGAATAAACTTATGATTCATCATTCACAAATCAAACTCAGTCGCAACAGTAACATAAAGTAAGATTTGACCTAGAAACTAAACAACAATGATGGGAACTTCCACAGTACAAGTTAGAAATAGAGGCTGGAGAGCCGTGTTTCACAAAAAATTGTGTTTTAACACCCTAAGTAAAACCTCCATGACCGGAGGTCCACGACTACTACATATTTTTTTTATTGGCCTTCTCTTGGGACTATTTATCAATCTCCTCCTGAATTTGACCCTCTGCAGTAACACAGAAATCCAAATAAACCAGTGAAAAATAATATTAGTCACTCAACTTCTCGCAAAGTTTCCACAGTACAAGTTAGAAATAGCGGTAGGAGAGCCGTGTTTCACAAAATATAGTGTTTTAACACCCTAAGTAAAACCTCCATGACTGGAGGTCCATGACTACTTCTACATATTTTTTTTATTGGCCTTCTCTTGGGACTATTTATCAATCTCCTGAATTTGACCCTCTGCCGTACAAAAAAATCCAAATAAAGCAGTGAACATTAATATTAGTCACTAAACTTCTAGCAAAGTTTCATATTAGTCAGTCAACTTTATTTTGGTCCAAACTGATTGTCTTTTGCTTCAGTTTGGTCACTCAGTTAAAATCCATTAGTTTTTGTAATGCAATGTCCTACGTGATCACTAAGTAATCTTTTAAACAAAATAAAGTTTGGTGACTGACTCGAAGATACACTATAAGTTAAGCCACTAATGGTGTCTTTTAAACCCATAAACTAGTAGATAGAGCTTTAAGAGTTGCAATAAACTGAACAGCACTTACCGGCAAGATCAACAGCCAAGTTAGCCTGAGCATCAGCCTCTGAGTTTAAATCCTTCAAGAACATATAGATAGCAGATTATTGTTAAACAGATCAATAAGCTCAATGTATGAGCACGTAAAGATTGCGCGAAACAAAAGGTTTTAGGTCAATTAAACAACAAGAGCATGTGATGGTACATCTAATGGAGAATATTATATGACTGAACTTACCCTCAGGACATGATTAATCTCAAATGAGATAAACCTATCTTTCAATTTCTTCGCCTCCTCGTACAAGCCGGAGATGTTTTGATTTTTTACCTTCCATAAACCCTGAATCTGTTTGTGAAATATCCTTCAGAATGTAACTTCACGGGGAAAATAGACAAGATAAAAATTTACAAGGCAGTAAAAGATAAAGAGTTAATACACGACAACAGGCTCACTAGTGTCCCAAGTATAATGTTAAGGAAACACCAATAAATTGTGATATTATGGAATTATATTTTATATTTCTGGGATAGTGAGCTAAAATAGAAATATGCAAGTGATTAAAATCATGTTTATAAAATATTTCAAGTGATTAAAATCATGTTTATGAAATATTTGCCTCCGTAAGTCCGTTTTCTCAGCATATGATGAAACGACATTGTGACTGTAGCCCACAAAGTGTGGAAAGTAAACCAACCACAATGCACGAAAAGGTGGAATGAGATTTTCAAAATTTTCATGACACGTGGTTACATAATAATCAATAAAAGGGAACTTGCCCAAATTTTCATTAAAAGTACGTATATACCAATTTTCCTCATTCCTGCAGGAGGTACATCAAACTTCATTTCCTCATAAAAATGGACAGAAAATGGTAAAAATTAAATAATTTAGTGGTCAAGCTTAAGCTCTTGTTAGAGCCCCATTCTCTGAAAACTCATTTTTTCTCAAACTCATTTTCAATTATACATTCTTTAAATAAAATAATTTTACACGTAAACCCTAAACTTTTCCATATTTTTTAACCACACATTCTCGAAAAAAAAAAATCAATATTACAAAATTTATTTCCCAGAAAATGGAGCTCAAACATAGCCTAAAATAAAATATATTTACACGTGTATTTCACTCTATTATTGAGAGGTACCATGAGAAAATAAAAGCAAGGGATCAATTTTCTCCCTGTTTTATATACACTAAGAAGAAATGTATATACCTGCATGCAAACAAGGTTGGAATCACCCCGAACTTGAATACCTGTAAATCCTTTTCCAAGTGCATATTTTAACCCTAATATAATGCCTCGGTATTCAGCAGCATTATTAGTTGCTATGCCTAACCCTTCACGTAACCTACAAATCTAGAAAGTTAAAATAGTTAAGAGAGATAAATAATGTCAAAAAGATATACGAACCCAGAAAGAAGCACAATATTTACCATACTTCCATCATTTGATCGTATTACAGCTCCTGCACCAGCTTGACCAGGATTTCCTTTTGAAGCGCCATCAAACTCAAGAGTACAAGTCCGCTGCTGCTCGTGATTACATGCATCAGGTTTTCAGCCCCAAAATCATAAAACGCCTCTCTAAGATTATTATTATTACATGAATCTGATGGGATTCCATTAAGAGTTCAATAATCCAGTTAAAATTTGGTTTTCTTTGTCTTGGACGAATAACAAATGCGGAAATTTTTGACACTTTTAAACTAATAAAAACAACAAAAGCATCATCTCAAAATTATCAAAAACCATCCACCACTTATATCCAATTATGTATTCCAGTCGACTTTACAAGGAACTAACTTATGCTTTCTTAAATCATCATTTGAAATAAATGTTCATCCATCAACTTCATGCAAAGTAACATGCAGAGAAACCCATGTGTAACAGTTAGTTTGTGTAAAATGCATCCTTGTAGGGTACAAAATCTAATGTTTGAGTTGACTTCTATAGCCTCAGCAGTCCATTTTACAGAAAACATCATATTGTATTTGAAATTGGACTGTTGAAAAACATTATACATATACACGCACTATACAGCACAATCAAACTTCTATTTTAAGTTTGTCAAGGTCAGTAAGTTCATGTGTCAACAAATTTTAATGATATAAAAGGAGCCAGCATTTTTATTGATATCCTTCTCATTTTGCACTTTTTGCTTACAGATTTCGAGGAAGAAGTTTTATCTCCATTATTGGCATGTCTAAGGAAATAGACTTGATTATTAAGTACGAACCGGAAACTACATTTCAGATGCATCCATAAATATTCTGTAGAAAGAAAAGTCTCATTAACTGCAATGAATTGTAGAACTGAATAGTGATACAACTTACCCCATAATCTGACCACGCAACTTCCTGTGACCATTTCTTTGTCAAAGTCTCGCTAGATGGTTCACCTCTAGCAGAAGGATGTTGCTGTGA
Source organism: Fraxinus dipetala (assembly GCA_902829195.1). Classification (NCBI taxonomy): domain Eukaryota; kingdom Viridiplantae; phylum Streptophyta; class Magnoliopsida; order Lamiales; family Oleaceae; genus Fraxinus; species Fraxinus dipetala. Next base: position 16,140 of record CADEPD010069173.1, read on the forward strand.
GAAAAATAAATGTTAATCAACAGGAAAATATTTCAGTAACTAGATCAAAACCAAACTTGCACTTGACCACATAAATATTTCCTTTTTTATTTTTTATTTTTTTGCTAAACTCAACAAGATCACCAAGCTTATAAATCTAGTCAAGAGTTATTTGCTAATACCACAACATATATTATGAAAACGTTAGCCAACATTTAAGTTTGTTGTTTCTACAATGGAAGTGACAAACAGAGCATTATAAGCAACCAGCCAACAGAATATCACTCCTAGAGGTCAAGTAAATAACAAAGGAGATCAAATTCTTCTTCTTTTTATATCATTTTGTTTACAATATTTTGACAGAATAATGACGAGGATGATTCGTGATTGTGATAAAGAAACTGAAAAAATCAATGTAATGTTGATGCCTTCACAGAATGCCGAAAAAGCAAAAAAGATAAATGAAATTCACATCCAAATGCATACAGAAACCACTTTTCTCAAATTTTTAATCACGTAGTATTCCCAAAAGAATGTTTTATCACAGTTGTGCAAGATCAACTAACCGGAAAAGGGCATGGTACAAGAGTCCCAAAAAGATCTCCAGTAAGATCAGAAGCTCTGATGGAGTAAAGTGCATTCCTAATCCCACACGAAAGAAGATATTTCTCTGTGTCCTTGGGCATGGAACAACCTTTGTATACACTGACAGGAGGATCACATATCTACGAGGAAAGGAACAGGCCAAATTAATTTATCAGTCCACTGTATTTGTATAAATTCTTAGTGAAAAAAATTGCTATTTAAGAGAAGGAAAAAGAAAACAAGAAATACATATCAAAGTAGTAGCATGTACTCCATTTAAGATCTCCAGCTCCCAATAGACAAATCATGACAAGAAAGTAGCCAAAAAATGCAAATGCTAACAAATATTTGAAATGATACGCGTTGTTAATTAGGTCACTGAACAATATTCCCAAGCGACCCGAAACAAGATGAAACGAGAAGCAAAGGAGTCAAATGGTTGAGGTATTGGAGGAGGAAGTATTCTCTACACTTTAAGAGTTTCATTATAGACTAGGCTATAATATATAAATAAAATTAATCTATCACTCATCAAATGAAAATAAATAAATCAAATTGGACAAAAATTGAAGCATATCTAAGCATTGTTTCCACTTGAAAATGTTATTTCACAGGAATATCATGCACATAAAAGATTATTTACATATTATGTGAAGGTTGAAGAAAGTTTCTAGTAGACAAAATTATGTTGAAGACTTTAAATTATGTGCAAGTGATGAGAACTCTCAATCTTAATAAATGCAGCAAAAAATTCTTAAGCATTCTCCTTTTTTTTTTAATTTATCCATTTCTGAACCAGAGGAAGGGAAGAAACCAGTAAAATTATTAAGCATTTAAAAAAAAAGAGAGAGAGAGAAGACAAATAGGATAAAGCTGCTTTACTAGGGCCACGTAGGCCCTGGTATTGTAGCATGGTTCAGACAAATAAAGAGAAGGCTAGAGAAAAATAGCTTAAGCAACAAACTCAACTATGAATTTAAAGATACTAATGGCTCCCAATGATAAAAGAAAAAGAAAAAACATTTATGAATCACCAAGAAAGAACATCAATATATAAGAGAGAATTAAAGAAAAAGAAAATTTACAGATTCGTGATTACCGAGGATCCAACTTGAGCCTGACAATCACTTAAATTCTTGTAAACACCTACAAGATCTCCTTTCCGAACAACAAAGAATGATTCCTTGTCGTCCTTCATTACCAGCTTAGGATTGTGATTTCTCTTAATAGACCTTTTCGATGAGTAGCGCTGAACCCAAAATCTTGTCAACAAACGTTCTGAAATAGCAGTCCTAATACCTGCATGTTGAAAGCTTTTTTTCCATGAAGGAGCATAAAATCTGCAAACTGGACTCTTCATGACAAAAAGGCTAGAACTCCATAATATAGTCGACGAACATGCATGATAAAAATTGTTCATTCCAGAGTCCTTTTCCCCCTATTCCCCAGATTTTCTGAAACCAAAAATTTGATATTTTTTGCTAGCTATCAGCACATCCAAACATTAACAAGATAAAATAAAAAATAGAGACGAGTCACTAATTAATTTGCACTCTTCTTCGGTCCAATATATTACTTTAGACTTTTAACTGACAAATTATGTCACTTACTAAGTGATAAAGGAAAAGTTATCAAACCAAACTAAAAATTTCAAACTTTTAACTTAATTAAGCAGAGGTCTTCTAATTTAACCCCCAAACAACCTGCATTCTACTCGTTCATAATCTAGAACCAGAATCTTTTCTCAAATTATTCCTACACAAATAACATAAATATAAAAAGAAAAGCGTTGGAAATGCATTTGATAGCTTTAATAATAGAAAAGCTTCAATTTTGAACCCAAGATTCCATTCATTGTTAATTAAAAGCACGTGTAGTTATTATTATTTTTATTTTTTTGTTCCAAGATTTTCTTAACAAGAAGAAGCAAAACTGCAAACCCGTAATCGGTTTTGAAACATTAAACATCCCATCAACTAAAATTGAAGAATACAAAGAAAAAAAAATTGGAATTAGAACTACGCCATATAAGTTATATAAAAATAAATAACAGAAAAAATATGAACGCACCGTCAGAGTAGTTGAAGAAACTTCCTTAAATTGCAGTCTCTTTGTGAGAGAGAGAGAGAGATGATTTTGTGAAGCTTCTGGTAGATTGTGAGTGGTTGTGGGGTGGTTGTGGGGATGGGGGTAATAAGCCGGAGGTTTTCTTGTCTGAGGGTTTTGGCCTCCGGTTCATTTTTTGTCTCCCTTCCCTTTTCCTCTTTTAAGAAGAGAGGAATAATAATTTTCAAATTAACAAAAAAAAAAATGTTTTAGCCTCAGGATTCCAAATTAAAATTAAAATTAACCATTAATCAAAATCTATTAAAATTTTGATTTTAACACTTACAAAAGGGTTTAATATTTTAAATTTGGCATTAAAGGTGCATTGAATTTTGATTTCATTGATATATTTGAAACTTCGCGGATAATTACAGTCATTGCCCCCACACTTTTCAATTTTTTGTAAATTTTATCCAATCATTTCATTTTTTGCACACGTAATCTCAAAACCTTTTAAGTACACGCGGCTAGAGAACAAATGGATGAAAATCATATATTTTTTGGTTAATTGACCAAAAAAACTAAGTTTGACCAAATTGTTAACTTTCAAATAGGACAAAATAGTAATGTTATATTTACCCCATTGACCGTAGCCCTGCAAAAAAAAATTTGAAATTCCCAAATTTTCTTTTTGATCCTTCAACCAGTGGCTCCATCTCCAGTTCTCGTTCTTGTTACTGCCTTGAATTGAAATTCCTAAACCTTTCTATTTTCGCATAATTTTTTATTTTATTTTTATCAAGTTCACTTATTTGTCTTTGTTGCGATTTGCTGTCAGGGAATGAAGTTCTAAGCAAGGGAACGAAAAGCAAACGATAACAAATTTTTATGAGATTGCTTCCCTGAAATTGAAGAGGATAACTTGTCCATGAGATTATTTTTCCTCCACACAATGATGACTCGGAAGAATTAGAAACCACTAGTTACATAAAAATTTTGCCCCTAGTCTTGCACTTAAAATTCAAAATGACAAAATCACTCGAACTACTCTTGGTAAAACATCCTAAGAGAATGGGAAGATGTAGTAGCTCAATTGTCAGTTCAACAATTGAAGTACCAAGAAAATAATGAAATTGCGAATTGTCATAGAAACTTTGAAGAACTTGAAGAATAAAATGGGAGCAAATAACAAAGATACTGTCAGAGCGTCCACAACGTATCTTTTTAAGCAACAATAAACTCAACCCAATGGAGCACATGCCAAGCATTACAACAAGGAGTGAGATGCAATTCTCTATGATTTACAATAGTAGGTTGATTATCCAATTGGAGGAAGTACGAACTAAAGAAGAAAATCATGGGGAGAATGAGGAGTTGGTCTGAAGGAGCAAATGTAAAAGTGACATTTAATGAAGTTGAATTATCAAGCAATCCTTGGACTTCATTTATTGCTCTAGAATTGATTTTGTGATCAAGGCTGATGAAGAAGTTGAAGTTTTCAAATTTAAGTTGAAGTTCGATGGTAAAAATCAATTTTGTTCAATAAATTATGAGAAACGAAGGAATTTTCAGAGAGAATTTTTTGAGTGACTTCAATGGTTACTTCATACGTGAATAACGCTCGGTCCATAAAATGATATGCTTGTATAATAGAAATAGTATTCTTGTCTCCGAGGGAAGCAACATGATTCAGCATATCTCAATTTGATCCTTTGAGTATTTCCAATAGCATCCATTAGCCTCACTCACATCGTAGTTGGAATCTTTAATATGTATCTTAATTCTTTGCATCTAGGATAGCACATTTTTTAACGGAGCAGCTAGCTTATGCCCATTTAGCCCCATTAAAATTATATTTCATTTTTCTCTCTTCTTATCAATCACGTATTCTTTAATAAAATAATATTACACGTAATCCTATAAATTTTTCTTCTTTTATAACCACACTTTTTTTCCAAAAAAAAAAAAACACTATTCCAACTAGGGTTGGGCAAAAATCAATTCGAACTAGTTAAACTGATTAACCCAACCCAAACCAACTGGTTCAGACTGGTTTTTTAGTTCAATTGGGTTCGGATTATGAAATCAAATTTTAGATCGAGTTGAGTTTCGATTTATCTATTAAAACATAATCAAACCCAACCCAACCAAACCCAATAAATTAAAAAATATTAAAAAAAATTAGTATTTAAAACCAAAAATCTAAAACATAACGATCAAAAGTTCTCCTGTCTTACGTCTCTTCAGCCTCTCATTGCTGCTTGTACTTCGGCTTGTCAATTCGATTTTTTGACGTGATTTTTAACTAAATATTTGGATTGAAGGGAGGAAATTTTGTATTGAGTTTGGATAATTTAACATTTTTTAGTATTTATGTTGAATTCATGTTATTCAATAGATATAATACGCAGGTATTCAACATATATTTAGATTGATTTAACATGTATTTAATTTGATCATGATATAATATATAAAACAGGTTTTACAATATTTTTAATTTATATTGTTCTATTGGAATGAAATTTAACCCCACGGACCATTGATCCAATTTCAGTCGACTTAAGGTCTTTCAAATAACAATTTTTAATGTAATTGAAATTTGTTCAAATTGAAATGATTTCAAACTTTGAAAAATTGTTCAAATTCAACGAAAAAAGTCTCAATCATTGGGTCATAAGAAAATTGTCTAATTTGAATTGGACTCAAGTCCAAACCAATCTACCCAATACAAACTAATCCGAGTTTAGTCGGTTTGGATTGAGTTGAGTTTCAATCATGAATGAGTTGATTTCGATTTGAATATTGTCAAACCGAATATGTTGGATTGGATTTGGATTGGAACGTCCAACCCTAATTCCAATCATCAAAATCTCAAATAATGGAAGCTAAATGGGAGCTATATAAGGGCCTATGTAATTTTTAAATGAAATGGTGACCTAATTGTTTTGTTAAATAGAGACAAATATCATTTTAAAATTATTTTTAACTGACGAGCTAGCTTATTTAAGGACATAAATATCATTTTAAAATTTCATTAAATTATTGTGTAGCCTTATGATGTTTGGCAAAATTTTGTTGATCATAATTTTTCATAATGTTGTGCGCTTCACTGCCATTCTTATCCGGATTGGCTACACAAGGATTGTACACTAAAATGGCAGCTTAACTTCCTTTTATAAAAATAGCACCATTCCCAATATTTTTGGCATCAGTTGAACTATCTTCAATCGTACACTAATCCCAATTTCATTAATATTCATGAAAAATCTTTAAAGTTATCGAAAAAATCAGATTGTCAGAGAAATCATTGATCCCATCCAACGGTTTGAGATTTACCACCTTCAACCTAGTACAACCCAAGAGATTTAATTATTTGATTCATATCGTGCCACTTGGACCTCACTTTACCATGTTACTGTAACGTGAAGGATTATGTTTACGTAGCATAATCCTTGTTGAAACATGATTCCACGTCATGTCATTTAACAAACTCTCTTCAACTAAATTTGTACAATAAATTAGTGTGTGTTTTGTCTCTCAAGAAAAAAAATAGAATAATTAATAGTATTTTTTAAAGAATTTATGATTAAAAAGTAAAGTAACTTTATTAATTTGTATATATAATATTTTATTAGATGAATGTGTGGTTGATAATTTTATTGTAACAAACAATTTTTTAGAATAATGATAGGCAAACATGGGGTTAATAATGTCAATATTTCCAAACGTCATATCGTTTTTTTTTTCTTTTTAAAGACTGCGACTTATTTGAAAATGTTAATTTTGGAATATGAGTACTTATTTAAGTTAGAGTCAGATCAAATTGTTTATTTGAACTTTGATATAAGGCAATCTCCAATAGTAACACCAAAACATCAAATTTCACCAAAATTCGGTTCAAAAGTGCACTGATCAATGGCAGACCCAGCACCTGGGAAGGGGGCACGGCAGTCCGTGTTGGATCCGTCAGAGCCTTCAATTCCGCAGGGCGTTGCCGAGTCGTTGACAGTTGTAGAGAAAAACAAAGAAGACAGGGAGGAAGAAGACATACTATTTCAAAATTAAGTGGGCCTTTGTTTTTTTAAATGGCAGCTAAAAGAAATTCAATTAATCACCAGAAACAAAATTAGGATTTTCACACTGGCCAACCAATTTCTTTTAGGCTGACGGTTTCTCTTCATTATTCGTAACCCACTCTTCCTCAACATCATTACCGTTGACTAGTACGGCACCATCTGTAGAGTCAACATCCACCACAACTGCCCCTTCATGGCCATCATCATGTTCCTCTATCTGTACCTCATCTTTACCTTCCTCTTGTACCTCATTTGCATTCTGTTCTACAACCTAGAGAAACTAACAGAAATAAGTCCTGAGCACCGGCATAAAGATCCAACAAGAAAAACTTGTACAAAGTCTAAACAACATAGTACAGAACAATAGAGTTTGGAATCATATAGAGAATGTAAATCTAGTAGGTGATGATATCTTTGCTAGTTTGAAAATAACTTGCTAGTTTGCAAAAGAAAAACATGATAAAATAACAGAGATCAGATAGCTAAATTAAATATAGGGCATGCTCTTTAGTTTCTGTTGTGTTTATGAATAATATATCTTATGAAAATAATGGGAAAGAAAATCAGTAGAGGTGGCAAAAACATACACATACCTCATGCTCTTTAGTTTCTATTGTGTTTCTGAATAATTTTGTTGCTGGAGATTAATTGAATTATGTTTATATATATATGCATAATTTTTACGTTTAAGTGTGTTTACATATATATTAAACAATTTTTAATTAAATATTAATAAACGATCTCGCTCTTACGATCGTTGATTGTCGACGGTCAATTGTCAACGTCCGCCTAGGCTGAACTTAAATGCTGGGTTCGCCACTTATTAGGATCCCAAATAACAGATCCATGTCTAGTAGGGTGATGGGTTGTAGT
>CADEPD010069183.1:0-11428 GCA_902829195.1 Fraxinus dipetala
TATTTCAACAACAATAACGATATATTATCTAATGTCATAAATATTTTCATAATGTTAGAGTAAAATGGAAAAAATTAAATCACATCATATTTAATCATATATTGCACCCAATTGCCCCATAAAATGCACAAATTCACATTAATTAATAACATATTAGAATCGATGAAAGGAATGCAATCCCACACGCAAATTAATGATCCGATCAACATGATATTAAAAAAATATAATTGAATTTAGAGACAAAACTATATAATAATCAATTATATTTATAAAATCTATCGATTAATGCAATTAAAAAAAATAGGGTTAATAAATGATCAGATTGACAAAGATGTGCGTAACGATGTATAAATATATACCGAGGGGATGTTACACAATGGAATAAGTATTCTAAATTAAACACTAATTCTATGATTTATGATATCATTATTGAAAAAGCCTCATTTTTTGGAGCAATCGAACAAGGATGAACGAGTATAAACAACAATGAATTTTTAAAATAAAGAAGGAAGTATAAAAAAATTTTGGACCCCCTAAAGAGTTGGCCTGAGAAGACAGTCTCTTGGGCCTCTTCTTAAGTCCGACTATGAGGTAAGACTACTACTTTCTCGTCGCTGCAGTAGTTCGCTATGATGAAAAAATATTTACAAGAGAAAATCGGTCTGCAACTAGCTCCGTGAAATGATAATAATTACAGTTGACGTTAATTAAGTCCCACAACTTAACACATTGCATATAGAAGTAGTGCAAATTCCACATATATGCTTACGTACTCGATGAATTATTCATTTGAGGTTTTTTTCAAAGATACCTTATTGAATCTTAAAGTTTTATCTTAAAACCTTTATATGTTGATTATTATTTTCGTATTTAAGCGACACAAGATTTTATCCTCGACAACACACTTGCGCAGAGTTGCATATGCCATTTCCATTCTATAAATGCAAAAAGGATAATAACAAATGCTCAAGAAAAGTAAAAAGTTCCCAAAAGATTACACACAGAGACACGAATGAGCAAATAATTATACCAATGTCTTCTGGCATTTTTTGACCTCTACTTTTAACTTTTAAGTGGAAAAATTTATATATTCGAAGATTCCTTTTCTTCTTCTTTACAAGAATTAATTGATAAATGTGAAATGCTCTTTGGTTTAACAAAGAAATAAACTTTATTACAAGAAATTATAATCTTTGTGGGGTTACCAAATCTGGTAGCAAATGTTTGTTTGGGCAAATAGGAACGAGCATGCATGCATGTGCGTCACGTTCTTAGTCGTGTAAAGAGCTACAAAAGATTATTTCTTTCTTCTTTATTTTTTTATATATACTTTTTGTTTCATTATCCTTTTCTTCTCTTTTTCAATTAAAAAAAAAAATTGTCACCCTTGTAAAATAAAAACTTGTTGATAAAAAAATTAACATATTTTCATAAAAGTTGATTAATAAATGATTGAAAAGTTGATAAAAATTGTGGGTTTCATGAAATATTCAGCACGTAAATCTAAAATTTTTCCCTATTTTTTTAGCACACATTCTTCTTACTATTTAACACTTTTTTTTTTTTTTTTTCCGGTAACAAACATAGGCTAAATATATAATTCACACATGTATTAGACCATCCTAATATTATTTGTATTTAAGGTATTAGGGCAATATAGAAAATTGAGACACTTCTTCAAAGATCCTACAATGACAAGTGGATGCAACACTTATATTGAAAGTGAATCAATCTCGATCACATCTTTTTTTCTTGCTTTCAGCTTCAGTTTTTATTGCTCTAAGTGGTTTAACATTGTTGGTTATTTCTCTCAATTATACGAAGAATATACCATTCTTGAAGCTAACCAACTAGAAAAGTCTATTACCTAACTTTATTTAATTTCCTTGTTTAATCATAGATTTTTCTCCACGTCATATTCTAAAGTGGAACAATGACATAAGAAGATAAGATTTAGTCCTTTTTTCTAACATGTTAATGTTTGTTGGTCGGAAAACCATGCATGTTTCTTCATTTTGCTTGCCGTTTTTAGCAATGCCACGTACCATGGCTGATGTGGAGATGGTTGGACCCTCATAGATAACAAAATTCTTTTATCATTTTTTAATCTTAAAGATTTTTTCTTTATGATAAAGGAGCCTATAAATGTGCAATTGGAAAAGAGGTAAAAAAGTAAGCATCTTTCAAGTGGACTAATGGGGTAGAAACCTTTTTTTTTAGCCATCGTGTTCAAATTCGAGTAAGATTATGATTAGGATCATGATTGATAAAATCAATGTTCAAATTCTAGTAAGATTTATGATCAAGATTACGATTGATATCGTCCGTGTTCAATGTCTAGTTAAATATTGATCAAGGTCACATTCGATACGAACACGTGGATATAGATAGAGAGATTTTAGAAATAAGTAAGTCCTTGTTTGCTTGAGATAAAAATAAGTTTTTAGTGGATTTTGATAAAAATAATGAAATATATGGTTGAAAAGTTATGAATCACATGATATATGTGATTAAAATTATTTGTTGACTTTGACTAAATTTTAATCTTTTTTTTTAGCTAAATCAAATAGAGGCTAATTATATTTTTCATTAAAGAACTTCCAGTGAAATATATATATCATGGATTACTAAACTTCAATTTTAGTTTCAACTAGGTCACCGAACTTCTATATTTGTTTCAAATTTTATCGCATGTCACCTACTATATGTGAAGTTGGTGAAAATTACTTTAATGGACTTTGCTATACATCAAGCCTTATTTAATGAGTTACTTAATGTCACATGACACTTTATCATTGGATAGTTTAAAACACAATTAATTTTTTCATCCAATTATTTCACTACACGTCATTTTCTGACAAACTTTCTGAATGTCTTTTTATGGACAAATAGCATAATCCTACTTTAATTAGCAAAGACGGTAAAGATCTTCCACATAATTGTTATAACCCAAATTTTATCACTACTCTACCTCATAGAAGCATTAAAAAAATATGTATTTGAACCTCAAAATCTGAAGACATCGTTATAACCCAAATTTTACGTGCACATTCAATTATGGAATAGCTGCAACTAAGCCCTTGTTTGTGAAAGCTAATTGGTTATAAGCAATGGGTCCAAAGAATTGCGATTAAAAAGTACGTAAAAGTTGTGTGTGTTATAAAATGTTTGGATACAAATAAAGTTTGATCAAATTATAATTAATTATCTGCTTTAACAAATATGGGCTAACCAATTCTCGTCAGTTGGTGCGATGATAGTTAACACGTCAAGTGGTGAAATTTATAACTAAATTAAGCTTGTGTTTGGCCCTTTCTTAAAACTCTTTTTTTTTCTAAAATTCATATTTAACTATTTATGAAACCACGAATTTTACCAACGTTTCAATCATACATTTTATTGACATTTATCAAAATCTACTGAAAATATATATATATTTTTTTATCAAAATCAAATAGGAATTAAAATTCAACGACTCAATTGATATTTTATTAAAAGAATAGTGAACGTAGATCAAGTTTGTCTAGTAAGAAAAGGTGGGAGTGACGAAGAATATAGATGGATTTCAACCACCAACATTTTGATCCCATGAAGTATTGAAAATAATATCCAGATTCATAACTAACTTCTTAGCTAAGGTATCTTGTCTTGTTTGGACTCTTTTGAGGATAATCTATTTGGATGGATTAAGTAAACTGATCTCCATCTGATTACTTGTTTTTAAGCAAAAGTTGATTACGTGTTTAGAGTGTATTGGTCAGACGGCTAGAAAGTGCTTTTTTGTGTAAATTTTAATTAAACTTATATAATTAATTCTTTGATTAGTATTGAAAAAGTGAGCTTAAAATATGATAATCTCAATCATTTCTGAATCAGACACCAATATAATTGTACTTTACTACGTGAGATTTGACTTTTGTGACTTGATGGACTCTACTAATTACAAAATATGAGTTTATTATAATCGTATTGAGAGGAGCCATGGACTGAATCAAGCTCTAGCTCGTCTTGAATTATCGGTTCATTTTTTACTTATTTTTTTAATCTTATTTTATTAATTTCCTGGATAAACGAGCTTGGTGCTTGCCATTGCCACCCATATCTTTAACCCAAGATTTTCATTGAATTTAGACATTTATTTAATATTTATACACCCTGTGGCCTGTGGGGAAAATTTAACAATTTACTCCAAGTGGATGAATTGGTTTCATCACATTTTCTAAATACTTCGGAATAGAAAATTTCAATTAACTGTACTTTGGAGTCATATCCATCCCGAGATCTATCAAAAATGCTAGATGTACACTTCAAGTGTACATCATCCTTGATATTTGACGTATTGTTAAAAATGGATTGAAGGGAAATTTTTTAAACTGTTCAATGATGTTTTGTCGTGTGATAAAGTGTAAAAAATGATATAAATGATGATATACACGTAGCATGATTGAAGATTTATAGCTAACATTAACTTCAACATAATAAAATGATATAATTAATTTATCAAAAACGATAACAAAATGCGAAGGATTTTTTTTTTTTTTACAATGTACTTAACTAGACTAAGGGCGTTCTAGACTTAGATTTAATGAACATTAAAATGATAGTTATATTCACACCTTTTTTTTAAATAAATGCACCACGTTTTTTATTGTATTGAAAATATATAATATTTATTCATTGTCGTATTTATGTTCTTAACCTTTTTCTTATCAAATGCTTATCATTTAACCTTTCATTAATTGAGAAATCTTGTCTTTAATGACGATTTTCCATTCACAAATTTTGTTAATACTTGGATACGAGGGATAGATATTTTATTGTAAATATGTACTTATTATCTTTTTGTGTATTCAAAAATATGAAGGATAAATAAGTCTTTATACTCCTTAATGAAATTTTGGATGAAAACAGTAATGAGAACAACATATATTAATTAATGATAAGTCGAGGATAAAATTGCGATTAGAAAAAAGTTGAGGTCATAATTGGATAAGGAGTAAAGATTACGAATCTTTTATTTACTTAAAATATGGTATACTTGTAAGAATGAAAATGGGGTGTGAACGTATTTAGCATATCAAAAAGTGAACATTACATAACTACAAAGGTTTTAAATACATTTGAAAAAATATCAAGCTTGTAATTTTTTTTTTTTTTTTTCAATAATCAGGTGACCACATTTTGACTTTTGATAAAATAATGTGACCTATAATTTAATTAATCAGGTACACACAATTGATGATTATGATCACATATTAGTCACAGTCACAAAGTCATAATTTGTGGGTCATAATTATCTATTTAATCGCAAATCTCACATCTTATTATATCACAAATTATTTATTGGTATACCCAATTAACCGATCACAAACACTTTTTATCCACCCAACCCAACCTCACCTCACCTCACCTCACTCCACTCCACTATCATTAGCACAACCCAAATTGTCGCTTCCACCTCAAATCTACAACCCCCACGACCACCTCAAATCCCCCACCACATCCACGGTCAAACCACCTCAATCAAACTACCATAATCACCACCATCGTAATCACCCTCCGGTCAAATTAGACGACGACACCATCTTGAAGGTTTTTGGATATTCTAAGATCAATGGCAGTGGTCCCGTCACATAAATTGAACTAGAAGTTGACGGATTGGAGACCCACCATTAATTAATTGACTCCAAAAATGATGCCTTGTCACCCAAATCTATTGATATTTGTTGAAATTGATGGGTGGGGGTTGTAGGGGAGGTGATTGGTCCGATGGCTTGGACGGCGATTCTAGTGCATTGCGGGTGGTGCTAATGGAAGGCAATTGAGAGAGAGTTGTGACACAATAGATTGGGGGTGGGTCGTGGGGATGGGATGGAATGGGATGGGGCATATTAAATAAACCCGATTTTTAATTAAATAAATACATACATTATTACTAACTACTTTTTGAACTTGAAACTTCAAATATAGGAAATTAGGTAATTTCCCCTATTAAAAGTTCACATTAAAAAAAAAAAAAAAAAAAAAATTCAAAATGGTGTGCATTTGGGCCTTTCTTATGATCCTTCTTCTGAAGACTGATAGTTTATGTTGGCCTTTTCTCCTGTGGATTGTAAACCTGTGCCGTGTCATTGGAGCTTGATATTTGGGCTGCCCATTAGAGGTGTCCTCATAGGTTGCATTGGGCTATATAAAAGGGAAAATTACACGAGATATCTTACATTCTAAATTTCACATTTACTTTTTAACCTTTTCAAATTTACAAGAAAACTGTAAAAAAGTAAATAAGAAAGATTGTTCAAATCTTCACCCAAGACTTTTGAACTTTTTTTAGTTTATACGGCCAAACATGTAGTCAATAAAGTTTTCGAGGTCACGCATGCTCGTACAAATGTTCATTGTCAACTTGTCAAATGCATAGGGAGATATCTTAGAGGCTCTCCATATATATCATGGCATCTCATTACATTCATCTACTAATCTTAATCCCTTGTGTTACGTGGATGTTGATTGGATGAGTTGCCTAGATGATAGATAGAGTACCGGAGGTTATTGTGTCTTTTTAGGTTCCCGATTTGGTTTCTTGCGCTTGCTCAAAACAAAAAGTAATTTGTAGATCAAATGCAGATTCCAAATATCGAACATTAGCTAATTCTGTAGTCGAGTTCACTTGGATTGAATATATTCTTAGAGAACTCACCTTTCACTTGAAGACTCCTCCGTTGTTACTATATGGCAACACTAGTGCTACATATCTAGCAGATAATCACGTTGTGCATGATCGTACAAAATACGTGGAAATTGATTATAATTTTGTTAATCAACTATTATAAATTAATGGATAGTACAGCCAATAGAGTAGTGACGGGTGTAAAGTTACTTTCTTTGAACTATTTTCTATTGTATATAACAATACACGGTGGCCCCAGCAATTTGTGTGGAGCTATTTTCTACATCTTCCTCATCTAACTTTATGTAATAATTTTTGAATAAGTATATGCTTACTAAAATTTTATCCTTTGATACATAAATTAATTTTAATTGGAACTGAAAATTAAAATTATCAAAAATATATATTCATGTCCTCATTTGGACGATTAAGAACTGCCTTATATAGTACAATCCTCGAGACATACTATTTCAGCTTAAAGTGATGACGTATATATTTAAATTATCAAATATTTCTTTGAACAATTAAGTAAAATTCTTCATAAATTTCAATATTTCCATGCAATACCAATTTTACACTTCAAATTTCAAATAAAACACAATATAATACCCACTGGAAATATTGTAATTCTTTTATAATATGCTTTTAATTGTAATTATAAACCTTAAATATAAAAAAAATAGCAAGAAACAATGTAGACATATTACTACAATACTCTTAAGCACCATACATTATTCAATTATTTTTAAAAAATGCACTATAAAATTACAATTTAGGTATAAATCTCATCCTATGCATGAGGAATGGGAGCTGCATCACCTCCATCAAAGTATGGTGCAGGATTCCATATGCCATAATAATCTTCCTCTATAATCTCGTCCAGTCGAACCCCATCCTCTTTCAGAAGTGACGCCGGGGATGCGATTGGACCCTCGCCCTCGGGCTGCAGATTTAGTCGAACCCCATCCTCCTCCGAGAGAGACATTGGGGATGTTGATTCTAGAGGTGATGGCATTGGCCATTCTGCAATTGATAATGAACCTCCAACAACTGAAAATTTGATTACTAGTAGGAGTATTGTTATCGAGCATGAAATGTGCATGATTGACCTCATTTCTAACTTTGGCATGATTGAATTTTGAGAGGGATGAGATTCTTTAAACCAATTGATGATTTATATTTGGGATTTAATGGTTCAAAAGTTGAAGAAAATTGGTTCTTTGTTTCATGCATGATGGATGAGTTGTACATGATTCTTGCATGTATTTGCTTATAGAAACAGCTCATTTCGTGGGAGACTAGTGCACAAACAAGGCAACAGCAAATGGACTACTGCAGAGGAAACAGAGAAGAAACCGTACTAGTAATTAACCACGTAACTTGATCGGGAACTTAGCCCCTGTTTGACAGGGATTAAAACTTAAATTTTAATGTGAGTTAAAGTCAACAATTAATTTTAGCCATATATTTTATGAGACTTGAAAATTTTCAACCACTCATTCCATAATTTTTTTTTATCAAAATCTACTAAAAATCTGATTTTAATAAAATTTCAAGAATACCCGCAACATCAGGTTTATTCACAAAATCTCTATTTATTGTTTTATTTGTGTTCCATTTTATAAGTAAGATTGCACTCTAGGATTCTATAAATTATTTCAATTTAATTATGTCACTGATTCACTAATTATTTATTGACATGTTTTTTCATGTAATATTCAACTTGATTAGATGGTACAATAGATAGAATTTTCAATATTTGTTTTTTCTTTAATACAGTTGAGTATTGTACAATTCGCACTATCAAACAAACTATAAGGATTATTCTTGTGAACCAATAACAGTAGACATTTTAAACTCTATAATGCACTAATCCAACTTAGCCTCTGTTTGGTTCAACAACAGAAGTTAATAAAATCAAAAGCAAAATCAATAAACACACAATTCATGAGCTTCATAACTTTTCATTAATACATTTCATTAATTTTTATCAAAATTTTTTAAAAATCTAATTTTATTTGAACAAAATAGAGCTTAGTGGTTGTAAAGAATTCATAGTACATTCATCTTCCAACCGTAAGGCAAACTCCCAAGCCTAATCTTCCTAGAAAATCATTTTGAGCACCGAAGGCTGCCATGAATAATCTCTCTTTGGAATGAAGAAGTTCAATTGCGAAGCGTCTACGATGTGTCCAGTTGAGCTCGATATGACTCTACATGGTTGAAAAAAAATGTAAATTGTACTTTTGCCCCTAATCTTTGCGCTTAGTAGAAGTTGTACCTCCATCCTTTTTTTGGGTTGGTTCAACCCTTAACCTTTTACTAATTAGCAAAAATCGTCCTTTTGGACGGTTTCCATCCAAGTGTGCTATTAAATTGGTTTGTTGACTTGTCCATCCATAATTTTCCACTAATATAATTTAAATGACCAATTAAACAAAAAAGGAAAAGAAAACAACCCTTCATCTTGTCCATTGTCTTCCCACCACAAGCCACCTTACCCAACCAAGCCCTAGCCACCCCACCAACTCCACCACCACATGCCAACGCTAATGCCACCAAAAAATAACCAAAGGAGATCCTCAAATAGTTCTACAATTTCAAAAAACCACCATGACAAAGTCTTTAGCAGGAACTGAATAGTGCAAACAATAGCACAAACAGGCCCCTTCAAACCCCCTCCATCATTAGCGAATACCATATTCTTCATATCCCAAAAGGCTTCGTCCAATGCTCCACCATCAGATTTTGATCATAAGTTGTTCCCCCATGATAAGTGCTTTTTGTTGACTTATTCAAGTCATATTATTGAGCTTTTGTGTCATCAAAGCAATTAATTTTACTTAATTTGGATTAATTTTGGTTTGTTTCAGAGACTCGTTTCTAAGCAATTGGAAAAGAAAAAAGGTGAATCCAAAGTATGGGGGATTAAATTGCAACATTTTAATAGTTGATTCGGGTCACAAAATGAAGATTGAAAATGTTACGGGTTCCATTGGATGCAATTAGGAGTTAAAGGATCGAAATTGCAAGAGAAAAGGGCTTAAAATGTAGAATAGAATTCGGGGACCAAAACGCAAATGTTGAAAGTTGGTATAAACGGGTGACTGTCCAGTTATGAATGCTAGGTGACCGCCTGCTTGAATTTTCAAAAACAAAGGCCGAAACACATAACTAGATGAGCTCCTAGATTTAGCATGCGCGACCACCCGACAAACGCGCGACTAGAATGTTGTCTTCGTTTAGAATTCAACTTCAACAAGGATACTCCTTTTTGGGCCATTATTTGCATGAATTCTTGAGACCTTTAGGACATCTTGGAGAGTACTATAAATAAAACTTATCAACTCAAAATTAGTGTGGAGAATTGATTGCAAAAAAGGCGAAGAACGCATTAAGATCGAATCCAAGAATTTCAAGAATTTCCGAGTGTTGAACAACTTTTATATCTTTTATTTTTTTTTTCACAACTTTTTAGGCTAAACGAATTTAGTGCTAGGGTTACGATGAATCTTATATCACGAACCTTTAATTCTTAGTTTTTCTTTTTGACATTCTTCAATTATTAGACGATTTTCAAGGAATTATCTTCTATACAATTATGTGCACAATAATTGTATGAATGTTGTGGCTTATTTTACCTTTGAAAGATGGAAAATAAGTTAGACATAGTGTTAATTATCGTAGAGTCCGATAAATGATAAAAATATATCGTTATACTTTACATGATCTTTAAGTATTCATAAAGCCTTAATGCATTTTTATATGTTTGCATCCGTCGTAGAAATATAGTCGCGTCATTGTGAGAATATGTTTAATTATACTCAAAGGAGATTGTTAATGAATTTAGGAATTTTGATTTTCATAATAGAATCGTATTGTCAAATTGTAAGGTTATGGTTAAAGAGGATTGATACTAGAGGATTCGGGATCCTAGTACGCTTTTCATCATTATATATTCATCAATTTTGCATTAATCGCAATCTTAATATTGATTTTAGTTAAGGTTTTGCATTCGTAATTAGACTATTAAATCACAAGTTAGTTATAGAAAAAGTTCACCAAATTCCATAGTTTCGGTTAAGGTTGAGTTACTTTGAACTTGAACCAATACAATCTCTGTGAGTACGATATGACTCAAAATTCATTTTACTACTTGTTAACGAACCGTGCACTTGCAGTATTTCAAACGAAACAATATTTTCATCTATAAGTTTTTGGCGTCGTTGCCGAGAATTGTATTTGAGTTTGATTTCATTTACCTTCGCACTAATTTTCCTTTTATTTTATTTTTTCTTGAGCTTAATTTATTGCAGTGCTTCTATTTTTTCTCTTTCAGGTATTTTACGTGAAATTCGGGAGACGGTGAACTAATACCAACTGATCCAAAAATCAAACGCACCTTTCACCGTCGACAAAGAGAAGTAAGAGAAACACACAACGGATAGACATGGCTAATGCATAGAATAATTCAATTATTCAAGTGAATGAAGAGACAATGGTCGATGAAGGGAATATGCTAGTTGGTAACTTCATGATTCCACAAATTGATCGGATCTATCTATATCCGATCCGAAATTGAAGAAATTAGAAAGATAAAAATTTTATATTAGTCAATTTTTAAGCCCTAAAATTAAAAGGTACACATAGCTTTTTATCCACATCCTAGCACACCTATCTATAGATTGCGAATCCTGTGATATTCTAGTAAATATTTGACATGGGAAGTTGGGAAGTTGGGAACAATGAAAGCAACTC
>CADEPD010069216.1:0-14653 GCA_902829195.1 Fraxinus dipetala
CATAAATACAGTAAACTTCATCCATATAATGAAATTTTGTACGAGATTTAAATCTTGTTAAAACTCAAATACCAGTATCAAGATAATTGTATTAGGCTACAAGTGTAACTAAAAAGTTATCACCATACTATAAAAGCTTTTAACATGAAATTTACAAATCGATTCATGTAGATCTCTTCAATCAATTCTCAATTGAGAATGAAAATACAGCCTAGAAGTCTATTTGGTGTAATCTAAACTTAAACACACTATTATGACTAGTATCGACGTATAGAAGTGAATCTCACTGCTAAGAACAAAATTTATCAAACTCAATATAATCATATTGAATCTAACCTTTCTATAAAAAAATGAGCTTTATTTATTATAAACTTATTAATCTTCCATTTAATTTTTAAGAACCTAAATATTCTCAATAAACATAATGTCCAATTAGAACTTATGTCTCCAAGTTAAAAAACCAAACAGGGAAATACCTCAAATGAACAACTCTTTAAAGTGGAGCACAAGATCAGTCAACAAGAATATGACAAACGCAAAGTCTCATTCAAAAGATATTTCAAGCTCACTACTTAAAATTTACAAACAACACGCGGGTTAATACTTTAGATAGTCACTAAACTTTCCCAAAAGTTTCAGAGAGGTCACCGAACTTCAAAAGTTCTCTAATTAATCACTGAACTTTGTAAAAAGTTCCAAGGAGGTTACCGAATTTCAAAATTTTCCTAAATAGTCACTCAACTTTGCAAAAATTCCTAATAGGTCACTGAACTATTTGTGTATGGCGTTCAAAATTGTAAAGTTCGATGACTTCTTAGGAATTTTTGGTAAAGTTCAATGACTATTTATGGAAGTTTTGAAGTTTGGTGACCTCATAGGAAATTTTTGCAAAGTTCAATGACTAATTAGGGAACTTTTGAAATTCTGTAACCTCCTGGAAACTTTTGAGAAAGTTTAGTGACTATCTAGGATATTAACTCACAACACGCAAAGACCGAACATATTGCAAGTAACAGCCAAACCAAACTACTAAAATTCTCCTAGAGATTCTACTTCTGAATGTAGCTCACTCCAACTTTGCAACAGGGGAAAATAACCTAATTGACTGAAATAAAGACACTAAAATATAAACTAATCCCATTTCACAACTTCTACAAACTCATAAATGATCCCATAATTCCATATATTCAACAAAACGTAGCGGTAAATTGTTGAAAACCCCAAAAATTTTACATTTCCAAACCGTGTACAGTGAGTGCGGAAAAAACCTATAAATAATTTTATTAAAAAACCCCAAAAATCTTACCTTCTCAAAACAAGACGCAGTTGGTAATAATTCCAGATTGACGGCAGATGGAGATGATGACAACAATGGCGGTGAGATCGATAGGGTTATTGCGGTTTGTGCACTCAATAATATGACTAAGGTAAATACGTTGGGTTATTTGTTATTTGATGGATTGACGGTAGCGACGTTGACGAAAGCTCCGACGACGTTGACAAGAATTAAGGGTTTCAGTTCGACGATGAATTGATTGGGGAAAGTGGCATGAGAAAGTTGCATGAGAAAGTGGAAGTCTTAGGTTTTTTGTTTTCAACTTGACGTGTTTTTTTTTTTCTTTCTTTTAAAAAAAATGCTTGACAAGTCATCTGGAATACTTCTATCAAACTTCTTCTGTGCATGTAGCAGCATCAAAAAACACTAAAGTGGAAACTATCATAAGTCACATCGATAGAACACAATAGAGCCCCTTGTATCTGGATTACGTGGTTCATAGCTCTTGATATCATTATTTGATCATTTTTTTGTTAAAAAGAAAAAATATTTTTTCGGATGTCAATGGTGAAAATGTAAATTTCAATAAGTACATTGATAAACGTATAGAACTTTGACTAAAGATCAAGAAATTAGTTACTAATAGCTCGAAATGTAGATACTATTAAAAGTTGATTCTTAAAATGTCAATCTTGTTTAAAGGAGAACCCAAACACCCGTTAATTTGCTTCTCTTTTTCTGGATTTTCAACAATATGTTGCTCAAACTTGGGATTTTTTTAATAAATTTTTTAAGTTAGACCCGATTGGCTTATTTGGTAAGTTGTATCTTCAAAGGAATTCACAATCAGACTTTTAATTAGTTACTATTTTCTACTTCTTAAAATCTGCTTAACAGATGGTATGAATTCTTCCACTTCCACAATCTTTTCTTTATGTGTGTATTTTTTTTTAAGTCTACCAAATATCTAAAATATTTTTGACAAAATTGAGCTAGAAAAGCAATCCCAAACAAGACTACTTTTCTTTGTTTTCGTGGAGAGGCTTAGTGCATGTATGGGAAAATTTGCATTCTAAGTCCGATTCAAATGGTTAAAAGTATATACGAGTACATGTCGAACGTTACGCATAATTAAACAATATCCAAGCTTTTGCCTTCTTTAACCATAAGTTGAACCAGGAATTTAGGTGTAAAAATGCACAAATACGCATGAAAACTTCAAGAACATAGACGCCGCACATGTGCATTAAACAATTTTAATCTGAATAGAGGAACTTCACAAGCAAGCGATTATATCACAACTCTCATCATGTACTTACAATCTCAGATAGAAGAAACGCCAGCTACGACTATCCAATGGTGCACACCTAGAGAGCAATTTTCACATCAAACTCAAGAAAGATCACTTCTGAGGGTAACCAGCAGGGAGGTAGCCAGCAGGAGGGTACCCCGAAGCTTGAGGAGGATAATCTTGAGCCTGTGGAGGTGGCGGATAATAAGATTGCCCGTATGCAGGTGGAGGATATCCAGCGGTGGGAGGATATGTCTGATCAAGGCGTGACATTTGCTGGGCTGGAGGCACTACCGTTGGTTGTGGGCCAAATTTACCATCCCGTTTGTCCATTTCGATCTTATGTTGTGTCTGAAGTACACGGACGTAAACAGGAACCATGTAAAAAGGAAGAAATGGAGAATAGATAATAAACGAAGGGATCGGTATATAATCTTGAGTGACAACATTAGCGACATTTTATCCAAACTTCAGACAATTTGCTTTTCAAAGTTCAAATTGATAAATTATAGCTTACCTGCATACAAGCACAAACCCTGCAAAACCAAAATCGCTGAATGATACGAGGAAATTTTTGGATACATCAACAGATATTTGCAGAATGACGAGAGAAAGTAAAGTTTCTTACGTGCAATAGACCATGTCAGCTAAGTGAGACAGTATATGAGAAGCCTCTGAAGTTTCTTCACTTCCAACAATCATTGCAACGATGGAAAAAATGCAAGCAACTTGTTGGAGGCAGAACATGAAACCCTTGATATTTGAAACAAACAAAATCAACTGAATTAGATACGGGCACTTCAAAAAATACTTACATGCAATTGTCGCATCGTGTTGTCTGTATGTTGAATTCATCTTGCAATAAAAATCGGGTTGAGGCAACTGAATTCCCAAAGCACAAGAAGACCTGAGATTTCAATTTTTCACGTGGGAAGACGAAATCAGCAAGCAAAGGTACGTAAAAACAAAAACAAAAAGAGGATAGAAAGATGTTAGTCTACTCTACATACAATTTATAGAAATGTCTGAAGAAACATAGGAAGTCCTTAAAAAGTAGGTTAGACTATGGTCCACGCAAAATTATTTCATCGGAAGATTGTGAGCATATCCACTTAAACCAGACTCATTCCCAATGTTTTCTTCAGATGGCTGATATTTTTATACAAGTTAGTAACGCAAGAATGGGCTTTTCAGTAAGCTTGGCTTCTTCTCTCTTGTTTGTTGCAAGGAAAAAATAATCCTGCATCATTCCAGAAAGGCTAGAACGGAGCACCATTTGCAATTTGAACCTGATCGTGAAAAATAAACTAATTCCTCTGATTTTAAATCATATGATATAAATATTCTACAGAGAAAAGAAAAAAGACCACAAACAGAGGCCAAATTAATATGAACTGTCCAACGCAAGTTTTTTTGACAATTTATTCCATGCTTTAATGAATTCAACATTTACCATTTCATGAAATAGCTTCTCTTGAAACCAAGCAGCATTAGTTTAAACAAAAATAATATCAATATAACTTGGTAGTAGTAGAAGAAAAACAATGACTACAAAAACAACAGTCACCTCCAAAATCAATATCTTATTTACCTCTGTGGCAAGGCAAAATTTGGGGCAACGGCTTTCTCCACACCTCCCACTGCAGGACATATGACCAGCACAGCAGACATACCTGTGGCGAGAACCAGAAATGTTTATAAAACCTAGAGATGTGTTTTGAGAGCTTAACGAGAAGAGAAAACTTCAATTACGTGGACATGTCGTTGTAAATAGCTCGTTTGCGCAACCTATATGATACACAGGGTCCACTGTAATTTGAAATCATTACACGCTTAGATACAAATCATAAGTAGCTTATCCACAAATAAATAAGTAGAACTACTGATGAAAATTGAATTTGCATTCACAGAGTGAATGGCACGATAAAAGGCCTTTCCTTTCTCAGCATTAATCTCAACAGCAAAAGACAGTTTTGTCATCTCCATCCATGCAGTCATTTTAATTTCCTTTTTCTTTTATCCTTTGAGATCAGTACAAGAATGGAAACATTTGTTACTGAAAATTCAACATCATCTCCTAGAGGATCTTACTAAGCAGCAAACCCAAGGTTTTCAAAACCTTAAATTTACTACAAGTATCTCAATGACTTGCCTAAAGGGCAAATAAAATGAGTCTCCTCCAAACATGTTGAATAAATTGAACGCAACACCTTCTGACATATGCTACACATAGTTTGCTAAGGGATACTGTGAGGACCTTGACCGAGAAAATGGCAAAGGCACATATGATGTCTTGTCATGGCCGAAGGCGTGCGATGTCCAAATAATGCACACATTCGGGTTCATTTTGGGATGCGGTAGTAATTGAGGCATGACAATGCTTATTTACTTCATATTAACATTGCAGGACGGAATTTGGGGACGCACGTCGGATTTGGCATTGATCAATGGATTGATGCAGGAAAGTATTCGACAGCATTAAGACCTTGTTGTCCAGGTGACTTTAGTCCACAAATTCAGTGGTCAAAATAGACATAAGGGTGGCATGTGACGGGTGATTGCAAGCAGTTATGCATGTGTTTGAGTTGGAGGGCAGTTTTCAGCCAAGTGGTGCTGAAAATGTGAAAAATTGACCATAGCAGTAGGGGTGTCGACTGCAATTCGGGATTGTCTTTATAAATTTGAAGTGTTGAGAACTTGGAAAGTAGAGAGGTATAGAAGTGTCTATTTGTTTAATGCTCAGCATTCATCTTACCCCAAAGTAATGCAAGTCCCAAGCAATTTATATTTATGACTACATAAAAATCAGAGTTAAATACAAAAGAAGAAAACAGAAATAATTTCTATTTAACTTGGATAATGATAATTTTGGCTACTCCTTGTTGGTATAGTCCCTCTAACCAAAACTCACCAAAACATTCAATGTACTATTAATTTCATGAATGAAACTAAATTCTCAAAACCAATCCTAGTCTCACAAAGTCCACACAGTACCAAATTCAAACAGATACATCAAAATATAAACACCATCCACAACAAAGAACTTAAGAATCCGAATCTAATCAAACAAAACAACATAACTTAAAAGTCGATCACATCTACTTACCACCAAAACGCCAAACAACAATCTGCAAACCACAAAACCACCGAAAAGAACTTAATTTCATTTTATTATATATAAAACAGCTTGTGCACAAAAATTAAGAGAAAAAAATGAGTTTACAGGGAGGATCGTTTTGAATTGTGCGCATCAGATCGGTGTGCCATAGGTTACGATAGCTCTGTCGGTGCTGCAACTTGTCCATATACTTTTGACTCGGCATTTCGCTTCTTTCCCCCCAAAGATTAACAGTAGAAATAAGATCTGAGCCTAAGATTCTCACAATGCAGAAGAAGAAGAAGAAGAAGAAGAAGAGGAGGAGTTACGCTACAAAAAGTTCAAGTTGAGATTAGTTGGGTCTTGGCGGGCGACTTCTCTAAGTTTTATTGTTTTAATAATAATTTTTTGACTTGTATTTATGGAATTTTCGAATTTGTACTTTATTTTATCAAAAAATAAAACAAAGTGGTTTTGTGTGGTAATGTCGAAAAATTTTCTCAAAAATATTTTATATTTTTATCTTTGATTTTGTCGTTGAAATACATGATTTTGAAAACTTATTTTATGTTAAATAATTTTAATTACAACGTGTTGAAGCAAAAGTAAAGTCTCTATATATGGCACCATTTGTTAAAACTCAATTTTTTCTTAAATTCATTTAAATCATACATTTCACGAAATTCACAATTTGTATCAGCTTTTCAATAAAATTTCATTGATTTTTTTCTTTTGATCAAAATCTGTTAGAAATCTGATTTTAGTTAAACCAAATAAGAGCTAGATGAACGATCACATCCATTTCATATCATTTAGTTGTTTGTTTTGCGTACTATTACAATATGTAAATGTTGAATTTAATTCATTTATATAAAAAAAAATGTGTATGTACTTAGACTTCGTGGGCTGGATTCTTTTACTATTTGTAAAAGAATTTTCTAAAAAACTTATATTCCTTTGGAACTCTTCTAGATAAACATTGAAAAATAATAACACCTTCAAATGTTATTTACAACATGAATATCAAACTTAAATAATCACAAAGGCATTCACGTTTCATTCAAAAATATTGTACTATAGCATCAACGTCATCATTTATGTGCAAAGACTTCTTGGAAGAGGCTGCACGGTCGCTACGAGTGAGAACTTCTTATTCAAACTTCTTTCTCGATAACGATTATTCAAACTTTGATAATTGGAAGAAAGAAAAGAGTAAGAGCACTTGATAAATTCAGCTAAAAAACACAAAATAATCTCGGGTGGTGTTGCGACTAATAAGAAACGAAATGAGGACATGATTAGGTATCAATATTCAACAAAGTGAGGTTTAGTGTGTTCACAAGTCTTAATTTTAGGACGAATTTTAGTTCATGAAGTTCGGTGACAATAGTACATGATAAGTTTGAAGAGAGTTTCAACAACCGTAGTTTTATGGATATGCTATTGCACGTTGGTATTGACCCCTTGTTTGATTTTGATCAATACGCTTTTTGTTGTTCCGTTGTCGTTATCTTAATATTTGCCTTTTATGTTTGTGCTTTGGTTGGTTTTTACATAGACTTGCCAAAACAATCACTTTCTTAGTAAGGCTCCTGTTTGGACTCCATTAATTTTCAAATGTATTTTTCTCTTTTCTTTTTAATCACGCATTTTTTAATAATATAATATTACTCGTAAATAAAAAGAAAATCTTTATTTTTCAGCCACACATTTTTCAAAAAATTACTATTACAAAATATATATTTTTTTTTCAAAAACTAATTATAATGGAACTCAAGCAGGGGGCTAAATCATTTGCAAAATCACATACATTGTAACCAAATAAAATGCAAAGTGTAAGCTACAGTTTCAAAATTGTTCTATTTTTGTTTGAGATTGTTGTGGCCTGTTAGAATTAAAATAACTCTTTCGACGAGCTCTTTTACAAGAAATAGAAATTCTGTCAAATGAACGTCATGGTAGAACATGATGTGGTGTCCTCCTTGTCCCATTGGACATTTTTGGGAGGTACATCATGAAAGTAAATTAAAATATATTTTTTATTAGTATTTTTAAATATGATGTAAACTTAAAAATATAAAAATAAAGTAAAAAGTTAAAGTTAAAGTGAAGATCACTTTTCTCTCCCTCGTACCATAAGGGGTGCAACTCGGGGTATGGCCAAAATATTTTTGTCATCTCTACTTAAAAAATTGTAGTTATTTTGATGATTTTTATGATTTAGCATTCTACCCAAGAGTTACGTATTCATAATTTATTTTTGAATAATATTATCTAATAGAGTGGTGTTACAACACCAATTTCGTTGGTGTAATGTGATAAACTCATTAATAGATGCGGTAAGAATAAAGTTATTTGTACACCTCCATTTACCACTTGATTGACAGGTGGATGATATGCCAATTTTATACTGATTGGATTAAATGTGCAAAGTGTCAAAGGTAGTGTAAAATTGTGTCAAATGTAAATTCGATAAATTATGGTATAAAGGAATGTGTACATGCAGCAAGATTGATCTAGGTTATGACAATAAATCCATACAAGTCTTCTTAATTTCTAGTGAATCAAGTAACTTATCTATTTTTTTAGCATTTTCATGAATCAACACAAATTTAAAAATTGACAATGTCTACGTCAAGTTTTAACCAAATCCTTCATTTAATACTACGGGTATTATTATAAAGTGTTGGGTTGATTTGAAAGAAAAGGAATAGTTGAGGTACTTCTCACTATGTCTCCTTGTCTTTTTATACCGTAGTACAAGTTTTGAGCTTTCAGTGCAAAGGGGCGGCCAACTTACTCCATTTCTCTCTACTGTGTGTCTGTGTGAGAAAGAAAGTGACAAAAAAAATTTAGAGAGAAAATTGAGTTCTTGTCATCAAGCTCAGCTATGGAGAAGGTTCTTATTAAAGAATTCAGCATCTTTAAATTGTCCTCACTTGGTGTTTTTTTTGTTTCAACGTTTTGTTTTTTCATCACCAATTTGCATTAACTGCATTTTTTAACACACACAAGAAAAGTGAAGATAGTCCTTGTTCTTGGAGATTAGTTCTTGTCAATGTCTTCTGATTTATTTGTATTTGAAAACCCAGTTTTTTCTGATCCATTTTCATCATTTTCTGATTCTCCGGTTGACCCTTTTCATGATATTTTCCAAGAAATTCAAGAAAGTGGCAAAAATAGTTTGAATTTGATTCAAGAAAAAAACCCAGTTGATGAAATCAATTCTTTGGACCAAATTTCCTCTTCCCAGTTTGAGAATCTGTCCTTATCCAATTCAACAAATGCTGAGAATTTTGTTTTAGAAGTTAAAACAAAGGAAGATCAATTCCCTTTTGACTATTTTTCGGATTATGGAAATTCAATTCTGCCTGAGATTCATGATGGTGCTGCTGAATCTGCAGTGAAGTTCTTGCAGAGGAGTTATAGCAGCAATTCTTTCGAAAATAAACCGAATTTTCTGTTTCAGCCTCTATTTGATAATCCTTTTCAGTCTCCAAATGTGCAAAATGAAATGCTGAATTTCCCAGAAGGCAGTTTCTTTTCTGGTCAAATGAGAAGGGTTTGCAGTTCTGGAGATTTACAGGTCAGTTTGCTTCAGTTGCAGAATTTTTCATAAATATGGCAACTCTGATAGGATATCAATGTTAAACCACTTCATTTAACTTAAAATGTTACACTATTTTTTTCGATTAAAATCTGATTATGTTTGAAATTTTCTGTTTCCAGAAGATGAAAGTAAAAATGCAAACAAGAAATATATTGTCTTCAAGTCCATTATCTACTGAAGCAAATTTTAAAGCAGGGAGGTATAGTGCAGAAGAGAGGAAAGAAAGGATTGATAGATACAGAGCAAAGAGATCTCAAAGAAACTTCAGCAGGACAATTAAGGTAACATCATTTGACTTGAACAAATCAAATTTTCATGAATTACTCAAGTTTAGAGAAAAACATTGTAGGGATTTATGGTTGAACTAAAAATGTGGTTGTGATTATGTTCTTGTGATGTTACAAGTATGCATGCCGTAAGACGCTGGCCGACAATCGACAAAGAATACGTGGAAGATTTGCACGGAAAGATGAAGTGCGAGAGACTTGCAAAGCATCAATGTTTAATAGATATGGAGAAGATGATCTTTGGGTAATATTCTCTTTCCCTACTTTGTATTGTATAAATGATGTAAATCATGATAAAGTAATACATTTATCTGCTTTAAGGCACTTTTGATTGATCTTTATGTGTTAAAATGACATAGCCTTTGCAGAAAGCATGAGTTGAAACAAGTTTTGTTTGGAGTTTGTGGCTGTAAATTCAAGTTTTGAAATGACAGAATGAGAAATTTTCTTGAGGGATCATTACGATCATATTAAAATGAATATTCTTCTAAATTCAAGTATTGAAATGAGAAAAAGATTTTGAGAGTGGCAGCCAAAACTGCCCTGCGCAGCCAACCTGCATTGGATAAATTCAATATTTGACACTTCCAGCCTGGATTGGACGTTAAGTAAATGTTATATCAGATCATTTATGAACTTATAATCATCTTAAGACAAATCTAATTGTGATTGTAGGTGGACGGTATTCACGAAGAAGATCGTGGGATTATACACGGAAGATTATTCTTTGACAGCTCCCTGCCACATCGGTATCAGAATAACTACTGCTGAGTGAAGCTACAGTCTTCGAAAACATAAGAAGAATGGAAGCTATGAAGCCTTCGGACTAAAAAAAATAAAAGACAAAGACGGAAAGCTTATTTTTAAAGAAATAATGTATGAATGGTACACAGTATTGGACATGACAATAGAGTATCAAACATGTTGTTAGATGATTAGCTGAGGTTTAACATCCCTAAATTTCCATGTCATAGGTAGCAGCAGCATCTGTTATGTTTGTAAGAAATGTTTAGTGATATTTCAATCTGTATGTATATCAAGTTGCAACCAATTAATAAAAAGGAAAAAAAGGTTGAACCTTTTTCAATTCTTTTAGTATATTTAATCTGGCTTATGACTGAACCTACTTATTCTGAGTTTTGTTCATGAGCCCATTTCTACTTGAAAAAGTGATGTCCTTGGTTCAAAATCGAGTTATTGATTAAGACTGGTTTAGAAATCTTTGTGGATATATCATTCTCACAGTATACGCTATGTAGAAAGGCGAAACTACCATAAGTCAAGTACTGATGGCTGGCAAAGAATGAGGCTCTTGAATACTGACAGATCAGATGTCGCGGGTTCAATTCATGGGGGCTCTTGGAAGGCAGACTCTCTCCTGAAAGACAGGAGTTCTCCTGGAAGGCAAGATGCAATATGAGTTTGACTCGCTCGACATTTTGACAGTTCAGTTGGGGGTGCTCTTGAACCCTGGCTAGTTTGGGACACATCTCGCGGTTTACCTGATCTGTATGATGAGGGGCCCGATCGCAGACCCCAGGATTAGTCGCCGAAGATGGACACCTGGGTATCAAAAAAAAAAGTGCCCCTTGTATCTAGACTACGTAGTTCACAACTGTCGATATCTTATTTCGATTCTTTTTTTTTTTTTTTTTATAAAATGAAAAAAGATTTTTTGAGCTGTCGGTGCCCAAAGTTTAAACTTTAAAAAGTACATGACAACATGTATAGAGCTTTGATTAAAGATCAAGAAACAGTTCTCAATAGCACGAAAAGAAGATATTATTAAGATTTGAGTATTCGTCTTAAAAGTGAATATGTCAAAGGAGAGTCCAAGCCTTATATGTTATAACTCACATCAATTTGCTTCTTTTTTTCTGGATTTTCGACAATGTATTGCTCTAAATTTCGATTTTTTAAAATAACTTTTAAGAGTTAAGACATGATTCACTTATTTGGTAAGTTGGATCTTCAATGGAATTCATCCAATCAGACTTTTAATCAGCTAGTGTGTGTGATCTAGCATATTCGTATTGTTAAACATGAAAATAAGATATGGGACGAGCAAAGCCAAAGCTTCGCATTGAGCAACACTGAGCAATGTTAATGAAGAAAAACATATTAAATTTTATATATCAACTGTAGTTTCATGCATGTCGTTGTTGTCTACAAAGGCAATTCAAGTTTAGTCCCTAGAGCCCTAGAAGCTATATGGATGCCCCAAAATGAACTGTAGACTGCCTTTAGGTGCCTTGTGGAATATATGCCAACATCATTGTCAATAAATTTTACCACTTATTTACTGTTCAATTATAGTAACATGCATGAAACTACAGTTGATCCACATAGTTTATCATGTACAACTTTGAATCTTTTCAAAGTTGGAAAGCTATCTAATTAGGGAGGAGAGGATGATTTAAAATAGTAAAGCATTCGTATTCTTTAAATTTTGATGCATCACCAAAAAAGTAGATTTGTGACATTTTATTCTCATAAATTTCCTGTAGAATTCAATTATTTAGTCGGCGCATTGAAATATGAACGACTAAGAATAGATTAGGTACGTAGTACTTCAATTCGATTTTCTTTTGAAGCATTATCATCATATCTTATTATGATGTCATTGTTAAATTTAAGTTTTTAGAGTCTCTGCTAGTTGAACCATCTACAATTCCGCACATCCCATTTGTAAGTTCTTTTAGTCCTAACTTGGAACGGATGATTGGCTGTGGGTGTTAAGGGAGATGGATATGGTACTTTTATCCGTAGACTAGCAAGTGAGTTGTAATTAGGTATGAGATGCCACTCAAACATAGACCTAGTCGATTCTTTCAAATACTACATAATAACAGGCATAATATAATTTTTATTCTCTCTCTACTCGATTCAACGTACCAAACGCACTGTTAAAACTCTTTTAACTTGAGAAAGTTGCACAACATGTTGCACAAAGAATCAAAGAATTTTCAAAATCTAGAGCTTTGGGAGAGTTATTTTAAATTATGCATAATCATGTTTTAACCCTTTATAGCATTGTCTAATCAATGCTCATATTAATCATTTGATGCTACTATTACCAAAAAGGATGAACCGGATCCCAGATAGCCCTCACCTATCCTGCTCGGGGCCTTAGTGAAGGAGGTAAATCGCAAGTTATGCCTCCAAGAATACAGGGTGGAAGACTGCTTGTACACTTACACTTATCCAAGGGCCAAATCCATATTTCAGGATTCGAACCCTTGACGCGGCAATCTCAAGCAAAATTGGAGTTTTTCCACCTTCCCCTTTTACCACTCGGAGATGTGCCATGGGGGCTTGATGCTACTATTACTAATTTGTGGTTGGCATGGTCTGTGAAGTGATAGTTTCTTGATTTTCTTTCTAGTCGGCAAGTTTTGTGTATTGTACTCGATAAAATTAATATTTTAATGTACTTAAAAATAAGTAAAATTTACTTTCAAGTTACTTATTTTTCTTAACATGAATTTCAAGATTACTTTTTTCACTTAAAAAAAAAATATTTACTTTGATGGTAACTTTTAACTTATTTTTTAAAAAGGAACTTTTAAACACAATCAATATTAAAAATTCTCTATATAAGATTAAAGAAGAGAAGCGAAGAGAGTTAACTCCTTAATTTTTGATTATGCAACTTTTTTTTATATAGGATTCACGAAATTTACCAAGAGTATATAGTTTCTCTTTCTCATTTCGCTCTTCCTATTGAACTTATACATCTTGCATTTTATGGACGATTTTGAACGCATTTACTTTCTCAATTTGATTCTTGTGTTGAAATCAACAAGCCAATATTGGAATAATTACTTCTCTTTTTGAAAGCTATTCCTGAATTATTCACTTGAAGTGGTGTCTTGATAAGAATTAATGTGTCGATACTGTTTTGAAAGGATCGATATTGTTGTATTATTGCTGAACTATTATTGAGACTCGTTATCTTGTGTTACTGTTGAAATATTCATATCCAAACTTTCTTGACTCTTTCGAAAAGATAATGAAGTCCGTAAAAAGTCATTATGATAGGTTTATGCTATTCAGCAGGTTAAATTTAGACATAATTAAAAAGTGAGAGAGAAATAAGATATTTATTCACAATTTTATTCAGTCTTATCTAGTCGATCAAGTTAAATAAATGCTTCAAACATCTTCAAAAAGAATAACTAATTATTTTGACTGAAATCTTAGAGGCTCCTTTGTCAAAAGTTATTGCCACTTCTAGATGTGAAGCCACACAATCAAACATAACTTTAGCATATAAAATGCCAATGAAATAATTCTTTTTTAATTACTCATTTTGTAATAATTTATAATTCACAACTCCTCTCCTGAAGTACATAAATAAACCGTGTTTAAAAATCAACAATCAACGAAGCTGCTCAAAGCTCTATATATTCATCATTTCAAAATTTACCGTCATGACATGATTATGTGACATAGTTACCTGGACGAGGAAGCAAAACTAGGAATTTAAGTTTGGTTACACGGACTTTTGGAGTGACTAAAATCGAGAGTAAATTAAATTTCAGTGATATAATTGCGACAAATTAAAATTGAGTAGCCTAATAAAGATTTGACTCAAAGTTTGTTGACACAAATGAAATTATCCCTCTTCCATGGATTCCAATTGATGATTTTTGACCAGATAGTACTTCAATATAAAATCATTGTACCTCTACAACATTATGATAAGATTTATGGGAAAGTTGAAACCAAAAATGTCAGTTTCAAACTTGTCTCTTGGCCTTGTCCTTCGGTTCAAAGATTCTTTCACAAGTCTTCTAGTGGGAGATGCATCTTGTGATGTTAAGTTATTGATGATATATAAATGGTCTAATAGCATCTTCAATAAGTGATTAAGGGATTGTTTGGTAAAGATTATAATTGGATTAAAATTAAAAAATTAATCGTTATTGTTAACTTTTATTAGACGAGTGAGACCTAGTAACGACTATATTTTCAATTTTAATATCTCAGAAACAAGCCTAAATTAAAATTTCGATTTTATGAGCCGTGCAAGTAATAAATTAGTAGTAATTCTGAATTTTATGAAATGTGTGGATAAAAAAGTATGTTT
>CADEPD010069239.1:0-12840 GCA_902829195.1 Fraxinus dipetala
TCTTTCTGAATCAGATTCACTTCCGCTGCCAACCACACTACCATATGATGTGATAGTGTGAACAACGGCCAAGACAAGAACAGTAGTCTACCAGAGGTTGCAGTTACTTCATATATGTAAAAGTACTCCAGTTGGATTACAAATTTCAAAGAGAATGAGTAAGTAGCATTTGTATTTGCAACATAGTTGTCCATTTCAAATGCTGAGCAGAGGTCAAGAATATATGCAAAAATAGCAAAAAAAAAAAAAAATTTGGATGAGAATGGAGCTGTTTTCTAAGACAAGAAGAAACTTCTCAGTCTTTATCACTGTCAGATCTTTTTACTCTGAAGGATGGAACTGTAACGCTCGGGCTCAAGGTAAATATTAAAATTTGATTAACCTTAGGCATTTTCAATGTAATGTCGGCCTAATTTTTTGGCTAGAGGATGAATGGTTTCCTGTTCTGTGTAGGCTGCAAATCCTTCAGTACGAGCAAATGTTTTGTATCTGAGGCCAGAGTACTCTGTTCCAATCTCGTGGGTTGTATGTCTTCATCAATTGCTGTGTTGTATAAAAGAAACAAGAGAGCGTTTGTTTGATTGAAGCGAGAAGAAAACTGGCCTCTTTAGTAGGGTTTTCATATGTGGATGTTTGTTTTTTCTCTATTAGAATGCTTGTTCTGTAACAGATGAAGGTGGTTGGTTGTGCAAATGGAAGCTGAATATGTAAAGAAATTTTTTAATCTAGGTTATCCCTAATTAAGGTTTTGGATTTTAAGAGTATAATTCGATTGTTTGAATATGTCTGTTGGGAGAACTTGAAGTCATCGTTTACTAAAAACCTTAAGCCCTTAGGTGTCTGCTGAGAAATTTGGCGATGAGATGGGATCTCAAAACTTATTTCCTACTGAGCAGCGTAATTCCAGGCTCACAAACTAGATAGGGACAAGCTCTAATACTTCCTGATGCATACAGCCCCGACCTGTGGAAATATTTATTATCAAACAAAGTGCACTTTGGTATAACCAAGAAATGAAACTGGTTGTGGCACAAATCAGAATAAGGTGCAATAATTACACAAACCTAGGAGATAAATATGAAAATGGGTTGAAGTCGACATTCACATAATTAACTCTGATGCTATCATTAAAGTATTCATCTCAAAACCAATGTTGGCATCAGGGGAGAGGTATTCAAGATCTCTGGACTTTTTTGATGGAGTTTATGTGAAGGAAAACGTTACACTCCTACCAGTTATTTGTATTTCAGGACACAATTTAAATTTCCTGTTGGGATATCATGTATGTCCTTGGTTATTACCTCCCAAGGTTGCTGTAACGAGTAGTGAGTATGTCAGATTTTGATGGTATTAAATTTGAATCCTTGCCCATGTAACTATTCTTGTATTGTTATAGCTTATGAACTGTGTAGTGTTACGTGTAGTGTAATCTGCAAGAGTATGATATATAGCATGCTGTTACTTCATTTTTCTTATTACATAATTGAAACGATTGATTTCCTGCTTACCTTGATCTTTCTGCAGAGAGGCTGTGAAAAGTATATTTTCTCCGTACTTAAACAAAGGTAAACACATCAGTGCTTCATACCTACCACTTGACATCAATGTTTTCTTTTCTCTTTGGTGTTTTGACCTTGAGCTACACCAGTGTTCTCAGAAGCATTTTCTAAAGCGAAAAAACCTTAACTATGGGCATAAAAAGAAATGCTTTGTTTTTGCATCGTTTTCTGTTATTTGGGTGGTTATTTGTTCCTTGCTTAGCAATCTGGTTTCAGAACTCCAGCATGTACCATTTTAGCATGTTCCATGCGTCACATCACATAGCTCCTGTGCCTGCTGCAGAAGGAGGTAATCATACCGTTGGCCCAAATTTTCAAGTTTTCTTCTTTTACTCCTACCAAAACACAGCTCTATTTATAACTCTCTCAACTCCCAGATTGAAGTTGAGGTTAGTGCTGTACAAGCTGTAGCAGATGATATCTGCCCATTACATATTATCCTAGATCAGGTGGTTTTGACTTCAACTGGTGTGCTACTAAGTCGTTGGCAGGCTATGTCTTTAATCTCTCTCAACTGTATCAGCCTTCCGGCACCTCCCAATGTACACTGTTCATACCATATTGGGACTTAGGAGGGTCTGAGGCTCAAAGGTCTTCAGTTTCTTTGCCTACTTTACAAGCAAAATATAAACTAAAAAGTTTCTTTATATATGAGTTACAGGAGGATGGGGTCAGCTAGGTGGATCTATGCATTTAAGTCCAATTTTCTCTCCATAATGCAGTTGGACCCTTATTTCAATTTACACATTATGTCTGTTTCCTTTCTTGCAAGAGCAGCGGCGATACTTATTTGTTTTGGGAAATTTTTCCATTTTTTCTTCTTTTCCATATTTTTGGTTTTAAATTTGAGTCTGCCATTGTAAGCCATCAAAACCTTATATTTTGGGGTTTATGATGGCCTGCATGATATATTGAACTGGGATGACATTTAATTTACAAGATATCGAGCATTTGATGGCAGTTAATTTGTTTAATTATCAATGACAAGAAAAAATGAGCATACCTTCGAGAGCAAATCTTTTAACTAGACCAGCATAACATTTAAATTGGTACCTTATAATAGCTTTATTTCACTTTTTTCATGACTTACTTCATGTTGCTTTTCTTCATCATAGACCTGTCCTTCAGAAAGCTTTTACTCTTAAAAATTACCTCTGATTAAGTAGAAATTCAAATGTCAATCTAACAGTAGTAATCGAGGTTAGCTGGGAATATATCTCTTTCTAGTTCGGTTGTTTATTCCAGTAGATTATGCTGCTTATATAATAGCTATTTAGCCTATTGGAAATGTGTTCGGATTTGTGAATGACTGGATTTTTGAATTGTGAGTGCCTGAATGATAATCGAATCTCTTACTGATAATTTTTGCCCTTTCTTATCCTGTGTAGATGGTCTCTGGTACAAATCCAGTAACACTTCGTGCTAAACTTAGAAGTGCTTTCCCACGTTCTCCAGAAAGGCAACTAGTAAGGACCACATGGACCTCTTTTCTCTTATTTCTCTCCCATTCACGGTAAAAATATTCCTTGTCAAGTAAATGAAGTAGTTTTGGGAAATGGAAATTTGGTCACCAAAATGACTGGTTCCCTTTTGTTATGGTATTAATTAATTTTGTATTTCCAGCTATTTGAATGTCATCATTATGCTTCTATCAACGTCTCTCAATGACTAATTACTCACATATCGAATTTTATAATGCTAGAAGCCATGTACTGTTGGACAAATTTAGTAATTTACAATTAAGATATTATTAGTGAGACTGTACATTCACATTCAGTTCTGTAGTTCCTAACAGTAATCTATTCATTTTCAGATATCTTTTTCAGTTCCTTGCTTTTTTATGAGATATCATGTAAATATTATCAAGTTAATATTGAAATTACTGTAACTGTGGCATTCATTAATACTAGTAGAGCTTTAGAATTCTAATCTGACTAGGACTGGAAGGTTTAAGACCTTTTCAATATAATTTGCAGGCTTATAATGACATTAATAAGATTCTGTCCTTAGGCTTTGACTTCTATTTGATAGCATTTGGGCTTCTTTTACCCTTCATCTTGGTTCTCCCAAAGATTACATCTTGAAGTCTAAAAGCCTGTGTCACCAAGCCTAAGCCCCCGTTTGGCCCCCTTTAAATTCTATTAAAATTCATTATTTGCCAAATTTTTCAACCACCTGTGGGCCCCATGTGTCCATTCCAACTGACATTGCAGGTGACGTGTGGAATTGGTGGTCAAATAATAATCAATGGAAATTTTTACACGATGACTAAAAGACCATAATACCCCTACAAACCTTAGGTGCCAAAACGGGGGCTATGCATTGGGGGGGTAATTTTGTAATTTGTCAGGGATAGTGGAGTGTGGTAATATCCTTACATTGTCCAACGGTCCCTTGGATATTGATATCCTCTGCAAAGTGATTAGATAGAGCGCACATGAGTCTCACTGTTGTAAAAAAGGTTGGGTTGAAAACTGGTTAAAAATTAAATTAAAGAGAGAGAAAGAGGGCCAAACGGGGGCAAAAAGTGGTCCCGTTCTCTTTATGTGATTTTTTGTTGGGTTGTTTCTGCGTTATAAATCAATGTTATTCAGTTCATTGTGGAAATCTGAACATTCTTATCTAAAATCTGGATTGACCATGATTAGATGGGTAGCATTACATGTTAGTTTCCTCGATAAAAGTTGAAGGAGTCACAGTTTTCAACAATTTCCACGAGTTTTTTGGGTGCAATATCTTCTAATCTTGCAGTGGTTTTCTGCTAAAGTATGATAAGGCAATGCTCCACACTTCATTTGCTAGGCTTCTGGGTCACCCTAACAAGTTGTCTGAGGTATAGATCCGAGTACTGTGTGATCTGTGTCAGGAGATATCTCGCCACATAGTAGATTCATTACACTCACATGTATTAGTAGTTGTCCTGTATTTCTCATTTACGCCTGTACCCAAATGGCCAATTGAGATAACTCATGCTATACATGATTTGATTGTCGTATGAAAAGCATGCACACACTTGGTTGTTGCAATTCTTCATTTGCTTGATTGCCAACCAAATGACAGAAGTATAATGTGGATGATTCCCTTTGATAACATAAAACATCGGCTTGCTTTTTCTGTTTCAATTTATTAATCCATCGTTGCTAATTGCTTTTCATTCTGTTTTTATGTAGGAGGGAAATAATAGTTCAGCACTCCAAAATTTTCAAGAGCTTGTAAGGATACCGAATAATAAAATTCGTGGAAAGCAGGTAGTTTTCTATTTGGAATTTCTACAGTGCATTTCATTCTAGTAAACTGTTTAATCCCCTATCATGGAATCATTGTACTTAGATCTCTATTTTAACAAAGTAGATGTTGGTGATATTGTAGGACCTGACACGGTCATGCTAAATCTGATACTTGATAGCTAGAATTCCAGATCTTTCTTCCTTTCTTCTGGTGTGAATTTTGAACACAAGGGCGACAGTTTCTTCACCATTTCTTTTGGCATTCCTGTTAGCTGTTTCGTTTATGGTTATTGTTTTCGAATTTTGTTGGACATAATCTACAGCATAAAGTTATTAGTTACAAACCTTTTTATTATCAAGTTGGACTAGAGTTTCAAGCCAAGACGTCTCTTCGATTTTTAATCTGATAAAACATTTTCTTTATGATAATATCGTTGCTGAGTTTCCCTGGTTTCAAGTTCAATTTTAGATTTTTATCTCATTCACATTGAGTGAATGTGTTTAAGATGTGTAGCTTTTTCATCTTTCATGTTTCTTATGTTAGGCTACAGTCTCGGAGCTCGGGTACGTGGAGTATGATTTGCTGGCTCTTGCACTGAATGGAAGAATGAAGATTAGCAAGTTCGAACTTGTGTGTTCAAAAGCTTAGGCCCTGTTTGATAGGGTTTATTTTCTATGGAAGTTGGAAATTATTTTTCATTTTCCAAGTTATTACATGTTTGATTGGCCAATACTTTCATGGAAATGATTTTCCTTCTTAAGCCCCCACATGACCTCCTTTTCTTGTTTTTCCTTGAATTGGTTTTCCCCCACTTTGGTGGAAAAATGGATTTCTAGACTCTTTTTTTTTTGGGACAATTGAAACAAATTCTATCATCAGTGGTAACAAATTCTATTCCTTTTATGAACAATTCCCATGGAAAACAAAGTCAAAGGAAATCAAAAGATCCAAAATTTCAACATTTTTCAGGTGAAAAATTATACCAATAAAACATAATTAATTGACAATTTTCAATGAAACAAGTTCTAGATAATTCAATTTTCTGAAATTCATTTTCCTTCCATCCAAATTTCATTGTTGCAATTAAATGGACCCTTATAGTTTCATCTTTTACTGGGTCCTTGGGAAGATCCTGGGATCTCTTACTCGGAAGGCCAAGTGGGATTCCCTTTTCTTCCTCGTGTTTTATCTTCAGGTTTCCATTAGGAACAATATGAATCTCATAGCTAAACCAAAAAGTTATTATATATTGTCATGTCCATATACATGGTTTTATTTTATTTAAATGCTTCAGTACAGTTGGACTAGCTTTTGAAAATATTTGGGACACATAAAATAGGGAATAAATAAATATTTAATATTATCTTATACTATATTCCCTGTTTCTTGATAAGAGAAGTTGGTAATAATATTATATTTCATAGTTTTATTAGAAAATTTAATTATTATGTATTACTTCGAGAACGCATGATCGAATAGTTACGACTTTGTGACAACATAATCATAGCTTGTATGATAATAAATTATTGAGCATTCAAAAGGGATTGTAAATTTTTATTTGTCAACATCAATTAAGATAAGCAAAATGTGTTTGCATTAAAACCTTATTTTATATTTTGGATAAGACATGATCTTACTAGTATGGTAGTATTGTGAATTCATGCATTATAGTTAAAAAAAAATGAAGATTTAATCATATAAATTCAGTGTATGGATAAAATGAGTTGCTACATGTACATCAAGTCTGACATTACGTGAGTTGTTGTTTTTGTTACATTGATTCTAACAACACTTCTTTCGATCAATTGTTAGATTTATTGTGCATATAGGGATATAATCCAAGATGTCAATGAAAAATGCCAAACGGATAAACTCGTGGATAAAGTGGTTTTTATTTAAAAGATTATGTTAGCGTGTTTTCAAATTAAATAACTAATTTAACAGAATATTTTCTTAAATCCACAATCATTAACCTTTATTTAAATTTACACAAAATCTGTTTTTTTTTTAAAATCTAAATCAACATTTTAGTCTTTAGCGTGACTTCAAATCTAATCGTTATGACATTTTTGACTCTTTTTTATTATCCTCCATGCATATACAACATGTACCTTATGGACACCATTATGTGTACCATAATGTACATGTAGCATTTTTCCATTTTTTTTGTTTGTTTTGACGAAATTCAAAGAAATTTTATCTGTGTATTTATCTGTGAAAGTTATTTGTACTTGTGGCATGGTTCATTTTGCAACGAGATGTTTCAATCTCTTATAACTAGACGAAATTTTCCTATGAATAAATTAAAATTCATCTTCTAAAATAAAATTCGGATTTAATTGGTAGAATAAGGAACTTGAGCCGGCGCGTGGAGAACTGAAGGCTGAGCGTGGGTGGTTGTGCTAAACAACGAGAAATACAGCCTGCGTGGCATCGAAACGACCGGGTGTTTTCTACCTGTAGGTTGTTGGCCACACGCCCCTCTTTACATTACATCGTCTCTCTCAAATCTTAATCCAACAAAGAATTCTCAGAATCCGGATTTTGCCAAAACACACAGACTCCTCTCCTCTTTCTAATATGTAAGTAATAACATAAATTTTCTTGAAATATCTCTTGGCGATATTTTCTTCTTTTTAGTTTTTGTTCAATTATAAAGTGTTTATTTGTATGAATTATCATGTGGGGTTCTCTATGGATGGAATTTTGATTTAGAATTTAAAAATGGAAAGTTCAAAAGAAAACAAAGTTTTTGTGATATGATATGACATATGAGCAAAAAGGTTTGATTTTTGTTGAATGAACAGCATCAATCAATCAATGGATCCCTTTTTCTTTTTCTTGATTTTTCGTTTTAATTTTCATTAATTAGAAATTAATCTTTGGGCCCTCAAATTTGTAAATATAGCTCCATGTTGATGTACTACTCTCTCAACCTCAAAATCAGTTTTTAGATTGAAAATTATCAATTCTTCGGATTTTGGTTGGGCAGATGGGAGAGAGGAATAAGGGTATGGATAGCAAGTCAATAACTTGTAGTTCTTATGTTTGATGTTCAAATAGCAGCTTTTTTTGGGATGTCTATTTTGGTTGAAATATAAAATTTAAATAAATGAGTTTGTCTTTTTTAGAAGTCGATTTTGTTGAAGATACAAGTCAAAGTTTGTCATATCTGTAAATGCTAGCTATGTAGATGAGGTGGCGCTTTTGATGAAGAAATGGATTTAACTTGCTTGTGTCGCTGTGTGTTAAAGACTTAAAATGAATAATAAGTTTGTGTCCTATCTAAATGCTTGAGCTTCTAAATGAGATGGTTCAAAATATACTAGTTAGCACTTCGCGTTCCCCTTTTTCTCTTATTTTCTTTGAAAAGAAACAGTGCTGCTCATGAAACACCGTAACTTTTCTAATATTTTTATTTTATAACATGGTGATTTTTTTCTGCATTAAATTCTTTCCAGCACCACCTTTATAATTTGAATGAATGGTTTGTCAATTGCCAAAAAAATTTGGTTTGATACGTGTCGTTTTTCACAGGGCGCAAGGTGGTAGCGAATTGCAAATGAATTCAGGGATTGCTCCTGTAGCTAAGTCTGGCATGGCAGTGGAGAAATCACCAAGTTGGTCAGTACTTTAACACCCTTCTCTCTGTTTTCAGGCACGGGAATGCCATTTAATTTTGGAAAAAAACTAGTTTGATTTTCTTATATATGATGGAAAACATGGATAAAAGTTTTATTCCTATCCAAAGGGTTGAAACGGTTGAAACACTTTTAGACCATATTCCTTTTTTATTGATAGAAATGTGGAGACCAGAAAAAACGGAACTAAGGAAATTACGTCTTGTTTAGGATGGTTTATGATGAAGACGCCATGGGAATTTTGTATAGATGATTCCTTATACTACGTAGATAACTGGAAAATCCTAAAAATGAAGAATTGTCCAAATCATGGGAAAAGAGAGATAACTTAATCCTGATCCTCTATAAAATATTTAATACTGCGACTTAGGAGGGACAATGCAAAGTGATCGGTCAAACCTATGTCAAATATGTGTGAAAGGAACATTAAAATCCAAAATAAATAAATATTATTAGCAAGGCATGACATTTATTATATCTACCAAAGTAATTGTTATACTTGTTTAAAGTGGATGATACAGAAGTATATATTTGTGAAGTATCTGTCTAATTCTTTTAGATCACTGCTTATTATGTGTTTTAGTGATCTATAAGACCTAAATTATAAATGTGATATCGTTTTTGAAAAAGCCAAATCTGGATCCGCAAAAATTAAAAAATGAAAGAAATAACAATGTGAAGGAAAAGAGGGAAGGGATTCTCTAGAATAAAACTGTAGACCCTTACTGTATTGGTTCTCCGACTTCTGAATGAGCATATATAAGTAATATGTAAAAATGTTATGACACTCGTGTATGAAAAGAGATCCTCGTCAAGTGACATCAAAGTGTTAAAACTGTTTTTGGTTTCATTTCTCTAGTTTTTCATGGACATTTTATTGGGATACTATCTCCCAAATTTAATCTGGTGAGGTATAATTTAGCTCAAACAACAGCACAATAAACAAGCTTCTGAGGTTTTTGAAACGTCTGCAAATAAGGTGCTCTTTATGGGTTTTTACATTGCACATAATCATTGAACTCCTCTCTCTATTTCTGCATAAATCTACATTTTTTTAATAAGAAGTTGTATGATGCATTAAGCTAAGCGTTCCTGATTCGAGTTATAAGAGAGGAGAGAATTCAATGCTAGCTACAGGCTCTCTTGTAATAACGAAAGCAAACCTCTTAAAATAGAAACTCAAGGATGCACTAGGGAGACCCTTGATCATATTACAACAAAAGAGTTGCACATCATCTCTGGTGATATCAATACGTGGTTGTATATACCTTAGCAATCATAATTTTTGTGCAAAAAGAATTCAAAATCATCCATTAACTCTTAGGCAGCCTACTTAGAGACACTTTCACTATTATAAGCAACTTCTCTTTTTTTTTTTTTGAAGTAATTTTTTTGTGGGAAGCCTCAATTTCAATGCTTGAAAGCAAATACCCATCAAATCCTAATGAATGAAATAAATATATAGTAACAGAAGTACAAGAAAATGTTGAGTCAAGTACTATGCAATATCTTTAGCAGGTTTCTTGTTCTCCATCCCATATCCTACAAGGATTCAACAAAGTTTTTTGTTTTGAGTACATCCACCATTCAAATAGATTCTCAGTGAATGTTAGAAGTTTTTGTACTTGTCAGAACCCATTATTTTGGTCATATAGAATTTGTTGTAGTTATAGCTATTGATGGCCATTGTCATACTTTTGTTCTTCTGTGTATGGTTATGAGTCTTATGACGACACTCTTAGTTTTGCAGTTTCTTTAAATAACAAATTTCCTGTACCTAAAGTTATGGGATTTCAGCTGTTCGCTTTTACACGATTTCTAGAATCTTTATTTGCACTATTTCTTTATCCGACTGGTGCAGTGTTGGCTCTGACAGAGCTACTTAGGAAACTGAAAAACGATTTATTCACCACCACATATTTCTTCCTCTGAAACTTCTTGCATTGTAATAAATCTCCAAGAGTCATTTCATCTGGACAAGAAAATATCTTCCAACCATTTCATACCTGGTACTGATTTTTTTGCATGACCTACATGGTAGATTGA
This sequence comes from Fraxinus dipetala, assembly GCA_902829195.1. Taxonomy (NCBI): domain Eukaryota; kingdom Viridiplantae; phylum Streptophyta; class Magnoliopsida; order Lamiales; family Oleaceae; genus Fraxinus; species Fraxinus dipetala. The sequence goes on from CADEPD010069239.1 coordinate 10,475, forward strand.
TGTTATTCATTTGGAGGGTTGATAGAGTTTGGATGATTTCGTAAATCATTTTGTTCATTCAATTAATTTATGTTCAAATGGGAGAACACTCTCATGATACTGTTTGATGAGTAAACATTTTTTTTTTTCATTTTGTTTTATTGCTGAGACTAAATCTCTCTGTTAACAGTGTGCATTCTAGCAAGAAAAAGCAAGGGCAAGTTCCTAAAAGAATCCACAAGGCTGAGAGAGAGAGAATGAAACGTGAACATTTGAATGACCTCTTTCTTGCTTTGGCTAATTCTTTAGGTAATTAGTTCTAGCGATAATAATAATTATTATTTTTCCCTTTCACATCTGAAGTAGAAAAATTGCATATCATCCTATAAGCCAGTATTCCCGATATCTGACGTGAAACTTGATGTCTTCAATTACTTTGGTCTTGCAGAACTATCAGATCAGAACAATGGTAAGGCCTTTTTAGTGAATGAAGCCAGTCGAGTGGTGACCGAAACACTAGTTCAGATCAAGTCTCTGAAAAGGGAAAATGCTGCTTTATTGTCTGAATCTCAATACGTAAGTCTATTGGCATTCAGGTGCTGTAGCCAAACCTTTTATGAAAAGATGTTTGACTTCATACACCTTATTTAACAAGAATTACATTAGACCATCTCTTTCCTTTAACCTATAATTTCTTTATGTTAGATTACTATGGAGAAGAAGGAGCTGCAAGATGAAAATTCTGCTTTAGAGGATCAAATCGGGAACTTGCAGAGTGAGCTGAAGGCACGCGTTTCTGAGTCGCAACTCGACCTGAACATGGTCCCTCCTGAATGTAATCTCCAAGAAGATGCATCAGATACAAGTAATGATCATCCCAGATTTCCTTCCATTCAACCTGGACAGCAGCAAGTACAAACTGTAAATCCATTATATCTTGTCCCCATCTGCTCAAATATGCAAGCATATGTGGAACCCAGTACGACTCAACTTGCATCGAAGCCTAGCAAACCACATGCTCGATATCCTACACCAGCCGACACATGGCCATCCCAACTTCTCGAAAAGCGGGCCGAGTTAGGGAAGGAAATTCAACAAAGTAACAGAAATAACGATGGATGTTAAACAATAAGGCCTTAAGGATGCAAAGCTGTGTAAATTTGACTGATATATGAAAGTTTAGTCTGCTCCAAACTGTTGCCTACAACTTTATTTTAGGCATTTATACTCATTGACAATGATAAATTGTTATTCAGTTGAGAGTGTTGTCTATTAAGAATTATCAGAGCTCGTAGAACTCGAGGCTAACAATAATCGACACACCTTTATCAACAAAAACCAACGACAATAAGACCATGAACTGATGGCTTGGGTCATGAGAGCATACGAGGCACAAGGGCTAATTAATCAAATTTCTTCGAGAACTATCTCTCGACACTGATGTGGCGCCTAGATGTAATAAACTTTGACAATCAAGATAAGTAGATAAGTAGGCTTTTCAAAATTGAGTGATAATTTCAAGGTTTTGACTTTTTTTTATTTTCTTTTATTGTGTATGATATACATACGTAAATGGTGATCTCCCACATTAGTAGAGCACACTTAGTGATGGCAAATGGGCCAAGCGGCTCGTCAAATGACGAGCTCGAGCACTAATCGAACAAGCTGGATCACTAGCCCGGCTCACCCACGAGCCACGAGCTCACGGGCCAAGTCGAGCTTGGCTCCTGCGCATATGGGCCGAGCAGGCTCGGGTCGGCCCAGCCCAGCTCATTGTCTCCTCTAAGCACACTTCCTATAGTGGATCTAATTTGTTTAATAATGTCTAGTGTGATAAAGTGTCGTCATTTCATAACAGATAATCGCAAGTTTATACATGACAAAAGGCGATAAGATCATCCAAATAAAATTTAAGATTAGATCACCCTAAATGTGGCAATACTTAACTACAATATTTAGATCTCATTTTTAATTTTCCATATAAGATATCAGTTTTAATTTAATTAGAGGGAGGGTCCCGCCAACAGTTAGATATACAATCTATACATACGCATACAGCACACATACCCTTCTCATCGATAATGGAAGAATGGTTTTGAGCTCCTTAAGTAGTTGATTAACTCACTAACAAACATCTGGAGCCAATAATCGTATGACACGTGTCTTACTGTGAACTAATCAGTTGCATAAAGTCGGGAGTTTTGTATAATGAAGATAATTAGGGGGTAACTGGCGTAAAAAGTCTCTACCTTTGCATGTTTTTGTGCAAAACGTTCATATCTTTCATTTTTTGGCGCAAAACGTTCCTACCTTTCACATTCTTTGCGCAAAACGTCATTTTGACCAATTTTTAACATAAAATAACTAATATACCCTCCTATATAAAT
>CADEPD010069245.1:0-12237 GCA_902829195.1 Fraxinus dipetala
GGTTTCTTTAGAGAGAAGCCTGGACAAGAATTTCTCGTCTTCATGCTTAATTCTGAATGATTTCTGCTGGAAATTTTTACTACTGATCTGCATCTTGATCAGCTTGAGGAGACTAAGAAAACACTGAATATTGCTCTACGGAGAGAGAGAGAAGAGAGTTTTGTGTCAAATGGGATATGCGTTGGATTTATAAAATATTTGTAATGACGCAAGGTTTATTTAATAGCTTGTTTGACACACAGCTAAATTTTCCGATAGGTTTGGAAAATCGAAATCCTTCTAAAATTTCAGGGTGAGTAATGATTCACAAATTTGTTGCCACCTAATTGATGTTGATATGAAATGATAATAAATAACATTATTATTTTACGAAGCATTTTTCGAAACAAAAGAAATATTTTAATATTTCCTTTTATATTTTAGTTAAATTAGAAAATTCTGAGGAAGCCTTAGCAAAACATTTAAGAAACTTTATGTTTATTAGGAATTTCAAACAGATATGCTCTTTGTTGCTAAAACTAAAGATTAACTCAATTGCGTGTTTCAACTAAAAATTACACTAATAGCATCTTTATTATATTATAAAATTTCGACAAGGATTAGAGTTTAAATAAGTGAAAAATAGCTTGTTTAAAACTTAAAATTGAATTAATAAATATAAATTACAAAACAACGTTTTATCAACATTCCTAGTCTTATTTTCTGTTAGTAATATCATTTAATTTCCATGTGTCATTTAATATCATGTCGCGTTTTTCATTTTCGTTTCCGTGCCAGTTAAATTCACAATCTCAAGTACAACTCAACACAATACTTCATCGTGTGGGTGTGAGAGAGGAGAACTTGAAAGCTTAGTTTATACAAAAAATTTGTGTCAAGATAATGTGTGATTTGAGTGAGAGTGACTTTCCAGATAAACACCAGAGCAGCATTTTGACCATTTACCATTCAACTTTGTTATTAACTCTTTGGGGAAGTTAAGGTCGTTTACTTCTATAATACTACTACTATTTAGTGTGGTGTATGCATATTCGTTTTTAATTATGTCCCTTAATTAAATCAATTTGCCCTTCTTCATTTGTCATCTTATATTTTTCTAACCAAAATAATATAAATTTCTAATAGAAACTTCAATGACTTCTCGATATTAGTAGGTTGAAGGAAATCATATTGTAAAATTATGCTATGAGGTCAGTCTAGAACTAAATAAGCATTATATTTAAAAAGCTATCGAATTTTAAGTCTGTGGATAAAATCCATCTTTTTTCTTCATCATAGAAGTCAAGGGTGTGTAAAGATCAACGATCTAGAGAGCCAATTAATCGACTCAACAAGGACTATGCTGAAAACATTATACGTACAAAGTCTGATTTTTCTTATTTTCATTTTATTTTTTTGACAAGAGGATCCGATCGTTTTATACCTTAAAAATTGTGCATCCTTAGGAATAAATGACTAAAATAATACCATAATAACTGATATTCTCCATTTATGTAATATATCTAGTCGATGAAAAGGCACCCACATGCATTTTCCTGGAATGTCCATCACTTATGTAGGTTAAGTAGGGCCATGAATAGTGATCATATAGGTTTCTATTTTTATTTTATTTATTTTTTAAATTTTTTATGGGGGAATGATATTAATTTCTCAACAACCGTAGCTGTGGGAAATAAGAACATTTGGTATAATTTATTCTTATGGTCCTTAGTGCTGGATTGGATCTGAAATGATTATGATCAACTGATCTAGTTGTGGTCCTCTTGACATGGACTTCTTCTAAAAAAAATCAATTTAGTATTATTGCAATGTATCCTATAATTTAAGTAAATCTTAAAACTTGTTTGATGTGAGAATAAGAATCCAAACAACATAAGAAGGCTTCACTTAAAATATGAATGAAAATGTAAATCTTTTCCTTCTTTCACTATTAGTTGATCTAAAGGCTTTTATGGTCATTGAAGGTGAGGAAAAGGATAGAGAGATGGATATTCACCCAATCAAATTCAAAAACCATACGAAAATTGTCCCTTTTTCCATGGAGATTTAACCATCACAGAATGCAAACAAGAACATAATGATTATATTTCCTCGCTATTAGAATTAGGAAGTGACCCGAATTCTATTTAGAATGCTATTTGGAAATTCTATTCGACAATTCTAATTGAAGTTCAATCGGAGTTTGAAATTTGTGTTGAATTTAAAGATGTCAAAATATGGACCAGGGAGAAATTTCGGTGCTTTTTTGTTAGTTGGTCGCTTGCATACCGCTTGAGCGCCACCGTCAAAATTTTGTTCAGAGAGCTAGGCCCGCTTGGCGTCCCCTGCGCTTGAACAGCAGCTTGTTAGGTCAAGGTCCATTTTCGCGTTTTGACATGTTTTGAGCATTCATTTCCATCTATAACTCTACTTCTAGGGTTTGAAACATCCATATATATATATAACTCTTCATTGTGATTTAAAGCAAGTTAGACAATATTGTAAACATAATATCTGTCCTAGTGAATTCTCATTTTCTCATATCAATTATCTTGTTCTTATGCCTTTGTGATCAATTATTTCATATTATGCCATAAATATATTATTCTTTTCTTGTCTAGTTTACAACAAATTGTTATCAGAGCAAATGTTTTATTCATAAGGAGATTTTGATTTCAGGATAGCAATCATGAAGTATGATATTCCACTTTTGAATCGCTACACAAGATTTTCCTTATGGCATATAAAGATGTGAGCAGTACACGCTCAGATGGATTTAGATGATGCTTTATTGGGATTTAACAAGATATTCACAACTTGAAATCAGGAGAAGAAACAACATAGGGATTGGAATGCCCTATCACAATTTCATCTTCATTTTTCGAATATTATTTTTCAGGAAGTTTTGAAAAAGAAGTCTGTTGCTATATTATGATTGTGATTAGAGCAATTATGTATAACGAAGAGTCTAATTAGTAAATTGCACTTGAAGTAATGTATTTAATCTCATCATATGTGTTCGTGCAAAACCCGCAAGCGTACGAGATCGTTGACAAGTAATACGTGATGAGTTAAGAATTATCGTCCCATATGGAATAAATTCAATTCAAGTGTATTAATTTTTTAATTAGATTCAAAGTGAGCCAACAAAAGAGATTTTGGTTGATAATTATTCTAAATTAATCTACGAAAGCTTGTAAAAGTTGAGTTTCGTATTTATATGGAATGAATGTATTGGATTAAGAATCCATATATTATTATCTTTTTCAATTCTCAATTACGTAGTTAGTATGATTCATATATTTTTTACAATCAATAATTCTACTATAATTAATTTCCTTTTTCAAGATAATTTAAATCTATTCTAGATACAACCCAAATATATTTCTAGTCCGAATTTGAATGAATAGAACGCATTCAATTTCAAAATTATTTCAAAAATTGCATACGTGATAAATATTATTCGTAATATCTATTACACATATGTTAATCAAGTAATATTTTAGACATATTGCGAGCCTCCCAGCACTATAACAAGTAACTATATATTTAATTGGTGATCAAACAATCAAATAATAAAATTAAGCATGCAAGATTAATCAAGAAAAGTAAGAATTTAACTAACTACTTGTCTTAAATTAAGAATAAAGAATAAAAATGTTTCATCTTCATCCAATACAAGAGAAGAACTAGCCTAGCATGTTGTTATATAAATTATACAAAAAGATTTGAAAAAACATCACACCGGAATGAAAACAATGATTGGAAAGTGAAAAATCAATTTCTTTTTCATTAATCTTCAACTCGAACTTTGAATTTTCAATCTTTTATGTTAATTGCCTTTAAATCTTGTGCTAGCCTCCTTCTTATGGTGACAAATATGGTTTTGATATGTTGTGTCTCGTTTCTCGCCGCCCTTTGTAGGTTAAATAGTCGGTTGAAGTTGATTTCCATAAGAATTTGGATCAAACTAGGAAGATTGACTGTTCAGGTCCAAAAATTGCCCTCTCGTACGCGCCATATAGTTCACTGCATGCAAGTCATTCATTGGTTTTGCTCTCAGTAAATGGAACTCGTGCCCGCGAACACCGTTATACGATTTTTTCAGTTGTTGCAATTTAGTCCATGGATTTTATTCTTTAGTCATTTTTGTTCATTTTTCGTATATTCTTGATCCTCCATCTTCCAAACCCATCTAATTGACTCCAACCACTCTTCAATCATCAATACTATTTCCGAATCAACTATTAGCACATTGCGATTTAGTCCCCAAACTTTGGATTAATTTCACTTTAGTCAATTTTCTGCCCCTTTCATCAAATTCTATCGTTTTTTATCGAGATGCACCTAATAAATAAAATATATACAAAATTAAGCCCCAATTCATTTAAAATAAAAATAATTACTCTAGTTTAACGACACAGATAAGTGTATAAAATACATTTATCAGTATGACATAAGGTACATCTCTTGAAAATCACATAACTGTTTTTTGAGGAAATCATCGTTGATTTAGAAACATTGGAGGTTAAATATGATGAAGAAGATTTGTGTTCGATTTTGTTGTGTTCGTTGTCCGCTTCATATATGTCTTTTAGAGACATGATTTTATATAGTCGTGATACTTTCACTATCAAAAAAATTTATGACGCTCTATATTCAAAGGAGAAGATGAAGCACCTCGTTCAAATTGAGGTTCATGGAGATGGCATTGTTATTGATGGTGGTTGTGTAATGGGCAAATTAAGGTCTAACTTCACAAATAAAATTTGTAATTATTACAAGAAGAGGGGGCACTTGGTTAAAGATTGTTATAAATTGCAAAATAAAGAAAAATTGACCGCAGCTAATTAGAAGGGAAAACATATTTGTAGAATTCATGGTATATTTATAGAATTTGAAAAATTAAAATGATTCTCTTTGGTCAATGATAAGTGTATCCAGACTTCATATTCTTATTCAATTATATACAAATTGACGATTATCTTCTAATTGTGTAAATAATGTTATTTGTCGAAAAACAATTCTTGTGCACAATTGTGTGAAAAGGGCTTTTGGAGTTTAGTTGGAGTCGATTAGAGTAATTGAATATTAATCAAATTTTAATTAATCAATTGGAAGTATTAATGGAGCATTCGATCAAATTTCATAAATTTTAAGAGTTAAATTTGCTATTTAAAAAGTATAAGAACTAAATTGTAAAGTTCTAAAACTTGCATCGGCGCAATTATTAATGATTTTGGGAGGATGAGGACTTAATAAGGGACCTTTTGGGAGGAAAATTCAAATCAGTTACAAGAGAGCCAAAAATGAGAGAAAAATCAAGAATTCAATAAAAAAAACTAGGGTTTTAAGGTTTTTTTTTTTTTCTTAAAAACCTGATAATTTACTTTTAATTTTTTTTTTTTTTAAATCTACTCCCATCGTGAGTGACTAAATAATTAGTTAGACAAACAATTGTAACGTAGTTTTGATCTTTAATTGCAATTATAAAATTTTATTCTTCAAATGCTGTTTATGAATTGTTTTTAGTCCTATTCTAATTAATCATTAATTCATTGATTTGTGAGCAATAACTATCGAGAGGTGAGTTATTGTTTATACCACATAGTAAAATCTATAATTGGATGAAAAGGTATAGATAAGCTTTTATGGTTGTCGCGAAGATTCCATTAATTCTTTGATGATTGAGTGCTCATAATTAAGGTTCATTTTGATTCATATATAGACATGGTGGATTGACTTAATTGGATATGATTGGTTTGAACTCGAGAGAAGTAAATCAATTAATTTTAGAAGAATTTGACTGGTACATGTAATTAATTATTATAAATCGTTTATTGAGATTAAGAGGATAGTTATGATAGTAAACTTGTGAATCTTAACAATTAAACCATCGTATAAAAAATCCATTTTTTAATTATTTTTTGTAGATTTATAATATTTAAGATAAAAATTAAAAGTACTTTTATTTTTCCTCAACCGAATTGAAATTAGAAGTAGTTGAATTAGTGATTATCTGTAATCCTCGTGGGAACGATAATTTGGATTTTTAGATCAACTTTATTAGTTGTTATGATCCATACACTTGTGTAACATAAAATCGCAACAAACAATTTATTTAAATGTGCTACGAAAAAATTACACCTTGTAGGATTTGTATTTGACGGGAACAAATATCATACGCGATTCCTGTTGAGATCGACATAAGAATCCTAGATAAGCCCTTGTTAGTGTTTCGTTGATAATTTGTTTATAATTGGTCAAATCCATATTTATTCCTATGTTTCATTAGATTTATCAATATTTACCACTTATTTACCACTTACTTTTATCTACTTAACAATAGAAAGATGCAGTTTTTTTCCGGCCTTGTGTCACAATTTCGTATCGTCGCCATTACGGCGTCGTTTGAGATTTTCCCATTTCTTTTCATTTGTCCCGTTTTCATTTCATTCCCCAAATCCTCAATTCCTCTCAGAGTGTTGTGTTCCATTTTGCTTCTTCTAATTACTTTTAACAAAAACCCTCTGTGCTCATGGATTTTTTTTTTTTCATTCTTGCCTTTTTCTGGGCTCATGGAGGAATAGCCAATGGTGCAAGAACAGAAGATGGATTAGAAGCTTGGGGATATGTTGAAGTCAGACTAGTAAGCAGAATTTTATGAATTTTCCAAATCTGAATTTCTTGATTTAGATATGGACTTATGTTCATTATTTTATGCTTATATTGGTGTTTTTTAATGTGTGTTATAAATATATACACCTAGAAAGTTGAAACTTTAGTGAAAATCTACAAATAAATAAATAAATTCTCCGTTCTGAATGGAGACACGATGCGCGGGCACGGTGTCCGCGTCGTGTCCGGACACCGTGTGTCCGTGTCCGCGCACCGTGTATCCGTTCAGAACGGAGATTTTTATTTTATTTTATTTTTAAACAATTAGATACATGTTCTTTTATTGGCCTGAAATTATCCCAAAAAATTAGAAAGGTTGTGGCGAGAGAAAGAAAATAAGATGGATATTTAGAAGTGAAAACTTTTATGTAGGATGATGCTGTTGAATCCTTTTCTAACCACGTATCTTTGATTTTTTAATTTTATTTTTTACACTTGTCCCTTTTTAAAGAGCGTTTATCTAAATAGGATATGATTTATTTAGTGTGATTGTTTTTGGATTATGATAATATGTTGTTGTTAATGTGTAGGTTTGGAAAAGTTACCCTTTAAACCGGAAGGATATAATTATTAGATGTGGCAAGGTCGAAAAATACATGATGTAGTGGAATGAGAGAGGTTGCCTATTGTTCTAATTCATGGATTTGGGCCTTCTGCATTTCATTGGAGGTAGGCATTTCACGTTTTGCAATATTAATATTTCAATCTTTCTATATTGGGCTATAAAAATTGATGAGTGCCCTCATGTCACAATTAAAAATTTAGACGGAGTAAATTATCCAGTTCATGTCGCCAAAGTTACTTCTCTTATCCTACCGAAAATATATTAAAATTTAGATGGAAAGTGGAAAGTATGAGCATTGACATTGTGGTGGACCTAAAATTCAGCAAAATTTGCAAAGTATAGTTTCCATACATTTTGAACCTCTTGATTCTCCATTTGGCAGCCCAAGATTGCACATTATGAGCCTGCATTGGTTTTAGTACTCAGTAACTATATGATGCGTATTTAATTGGGGTAAGTTTGATGTTCCCTCTTTGCTTCTTCATTAGGTATTCCATACCAGAATTGGCTAAAAAGTACAAAGTCTATGCTCTAGATTTGTTCGGGTTTGGCTCGAGTGAAAAGGCACTTATTGAGTATGATTCCATGGTATGGAAAGATCAGGTTGTGGATTTCATGAAGGAGATAGTTAAAGAACCTGCAGTCTTAGTTGGAAAGAGGTTAATGCAAATAATTATATGGACATCTGATTACATCCTGGAAAACCTGCAATTTTAATTTGTATTTCCAAATATTATGAATTTATTTCGCATTTAATCCCTTGAATCGTGCTCTAAGAAGCAAGGATATGTATAAGTTTGGATACGCTTTGAAAGGTCCCAGTCAGATAAATATTATTTAGTATTCTCTTTGGGTGATAACAGAACCATAATTTACTGAATTGAATACTTTATTTTATTGAAACTTTTTGGTTTATATAGGCAAAGCCTAATAACCACGTTCAACTTACATTTTGCTATACAAAATGGTAATGGAATCTCCATATATCTCGTCATCTAAATTCAATTATAATTGTTCAAGTTACTGTCATGCCCCCCTCAGGTGCATGCGTATTTTTTGCTATATTACGTACATATTTGTTGTATTTTATGGGCCAACCCAAGAGTTTTTTTATCTTTCTTTTTGGATTTTGTAAATGAAAGTGGGTTTTTTGTGTGCTTTGAAGGTATGCAGAATGAAAGAATGTTAGATGAGGTTATGTATGTATTGTCACCAAATGGATCTGTTTTATCTAAACCATTGGTAAAGCCATGGCCTCATGAAGCTCTCAAATATTATGTTTACCCTCCTCTGTTCATGAAGGTATATTTTACACTTATTCAACAACAACTGTTTGTTCTTTAGGATGTATATTACATGTATGCATCAGTAAGTGTTCCGGGGTTGCCTTAAATTTTGGGTTTCATCATACTAAAATTTGGTTGAAGTTTGTCCATTTGGATTGTACATTTAGGTTCTGCTCTTCTTATTATACTTTTTATCATTGCAATGATATCCTGACTCAGAAATTCAGTTTATAGAGACGAAATAATTTTTTATGTAAAATAAAGCTTCTCTAAATTGGTGACTACTATTTGTATTCCCATACTAAGAAGAATGAAGTTTCATTATCATAGTGGGCTTATTGTTCAGGTATTTCGATAGATAGGATTAGAACTATGTTGAGCTATTTGGTCCTTAAAATTGATGGTGTTTGGTGAAAACAAAATTAATTTGTGATAGAACTTCAGTGAAAGAATATAAGCTTAAGGAGAATCTTAATTTACCAATACATTTTATTTATAAAGAACTTTTAAGATTGATACTCATCCTGTTCCATAGGCATATGAGATGCGTAATGCTGGTGCCGTTATCCACAGTCTTGGAATGGAATATTGCCTTGTAACAATGATCAACCCATTTCCATAGAATTTCGTGTACATGTTTTCTTTTTGTTTCTTCTTGGGTGTATTTGAAGTTAGTTTTTAGATTATTACAAATTACAACCACGGATTATGTGTTGTACGGTGCTATGGAACAATTATAGGAGAAGGGGAATGGGAAGAGAAGAGAAGAGAAGAAAGGAGGGGGAAAAGAGAGAAGATGGAAAGGATAGAGAGAAATTGGAGAAGAATATAAATTTATTTCATTCCCAAAATTGTTTTATTACAAAGCATAAGACCCTTTTATATAGAGTTTCAATGATTTTATTCTAAGTAGGAAATATATAATAAACTATTAAATCAAATCTTAATTATGTTGCCTAAAATATGTATCGAAATTGGAATTTCTAACATTCCATCTATGTGTTTACGAAGAAATGAAATAATTTTAGAATAACATAGTAGAACATGTCAATGCTGCTCTACTCCCAGTTCTTTTATTTACTAACTATATAACTCTTTTCCTCTGGTTGCCAATGGCTGAGCTGGGTCATATTTGAAGAGATAAAAAAGTAGTCTCCCAAAGAAGTAAATCATGAGTGGGAAATCATATTCAAGAGAGCAATGTGATAGGACTGAAGCTTGTTCATAAAACTCATACTAATGGCATATATTTTGTCTAAGAAAATTTTTGGCTTATATCATCACCCTTAAAATTCAAATGAAGTCACGAATGCATCCGGGCTTCCCAACAATTTATTATTGGTACCTAATAGATTGGATTTTTCGTAACTCTTTTGATGCATGCATTCTCTTCTGTTTACCAAGCTTGTTATTTTTTGTGGATTAGTACCATTTCTTTCAATACTTTACAAGACGATGCTGAAGTGTTAAAGCCTATATGGGTCAAATTTTTTAGATATTGAAACATCTCCTTGATGCAATGATCGGAAAGGCCTAGCTTTTTATTCCTCACCTACCATTTTATCGACGAATAATTGATGATTTCCTTGCCAGAAAGATTTTTACAATATAAAACTAAGTGTTTCTGTAATTTGGACTTTAAAGACTTCCGAGTTCCGAAGACCATGTTTCCATAGCTCCAGTACTAGCATTCTTCCATGAAAAATGATTTTTAATCCTTGTTTTGCATATCAATTCATACGCCCAGATTACAGCTTTGCTTTTTCGGAACCATGGAATATACATGTGGGGTGATTCTTAGATTAGTGCTAAAACTTAGTTACGTTGAAGCTTATATTATATGTCCTAGATTTTGACTTTGGTATTTTGGTAGCAGTTCGAGTTTTTAATTATTGAAATAAGGAATTTAGGTAAGTAAATGTTGATTTTTTTTCTATGAATCCTGGGTGTGGGGATGGGTTTCCTGTTTGTTTCCATATATGCAAGAATCTTTTGGGGTTTACTGTTCTTTTTCCCATCATTCTCTTTGTGATTTCTTTGTACAAATACCAAAATTGGACAACTTTCAAAATTTGTATGACCCTTCTTGCTGATTAGGCGATGTTATTATCCTTAGATTTTGGCTTGGTATAACAACGGTTTCAACAGATTTCATCTAAGGTTTCATCTCTAACTTTCTTTTCCCTTTTCCGTTTCTTTAATCTCTTTTTTTATATAGGTCCAAGAAAAAAGGCGGTCGATGGGTGATGGTTTCTGCATTTTTTAAGTTTTCTTTTATGGTCAGTAGCTAAGGTTATCGGAGGTTAATTGGATTTTGATTATTCAGAATCCAGCTACGTGGCTATTGTGACATTTAAGTATTATTTTTTTGTTGCAAGGCCTGAATTTTGTTTTCATTTAGTGGATTATTTTCTGGACATATAGCACCTAAACATTATGATGTTCTTTCGAAATGTATTTAGACCCACTTGTATCGAAGTCCCAGACCTTTGAGATAAATATTATGTTTAGCCTTATTAGAAAAAGGGAATAATTCTAGCTTGTTTGTTGCTAATATAGGTGGGTTCTTGTTAAGAGACCTTTCGGATAAATATTATGCCAACAATTTTTTAACCAATATGATGTAATTTTTGCAATACTTTTCAATTCAAAGAGAGCTCATAATGATGCTAATACAGGGGAAATCGATTCATAAATTAACTATGAGGTGAGTACATAATGGTTCTCATATGGGAAATCTTCGAAATTTTATACAGTATAAATGACTTGTATTCCAAACTTATTTTTTATATTTTCTATTTCAGGCTTTGAATTATTTCAGCAATGAAGATTTTGCAACCAATAAAATTGATGATTTTTTGAAAAGTAAGTTCTTAGGATTTAGAGAAGTCTTCCTTTATGTGATTAAAACTCATATTGTATTACCCACAAAGATGAAAAAAAATCTAAGTTATCTGTTGGGATAAGTTGGAAGTCATCATTGGATCTTTAACAAGTTTTAGATGGGACTAGAATTAATAGGTGCAGATATAAAACTGATACTTGTAATAGTTTGCGGATTCTAATCCTTTTTACAATAGTGATAATATAGGTGGGTTCTTGTTAAGAGAATTTTTTACAATTTTTTTTTATAACAGTTTGCAATCTTGAGACCAAAATCTGGTCCAAGTTTGTGTAAAATAACTAACAATCATTTCACACTATTAGATAGCCAACTAAACTAAAACACGTGCATTGCGCGTGCATCAACTAGTATTTATAAAAAAAAGTCTCATACATGCCGTTAACGCATGGTATTTGATATAATCAAATAAGAAAAATTCTGTACAAATTTTTTCGGAAATTAGATATGTATATCACACAAAATTTGGAAATTGGCACAACTTGTTCCAAATCTTTGCCCTTCGTGCATTTTCGGTCCCCAAGCCTTTTAATTTTATGTTGACGTACAAAACATGTGCCATTAAGTGCAAATGGTCATTCTGAATGGATTCCCTTCAAAAGGATCGTTAATTTTGCACATGGACTACATTTTTTCTTCCTTTGTATTTGTTGAAGAAAATTTCATAAAGTTACATTTTGTTATCCTTTTAAACAATTGTGAAGCTCCTCTTAGAGGTGTAAAACACGTACGATGCACATGGGCAGATGGAGAGAATGGAAATTACACAAAATCACAATTTTCAACGTTTAATTTCAAATTTCAGATATAAGGTTTCACTTTTCAAA
>CADEPD010069265.1:0-10694 GCA_902829195.1 Fraxinus dipetala
CCAGGATTGTGCTCGTGCAAGGGTGTCCTCCAGATCATTGTAACGGAAAGCAACTTTGTCTGAGGCTTTTGGTAAGAATAAGATAGAATAAAAGCTGCTGGAATTGGGAATAGACAGCATCTCTTGCTTTCTTCTCTCCCATGGATATAAAACATATCCATCTTGAAGAGGAGTTCTCTCTAATGCACTCACCATTCTTGAGGTCCTTGAAGCTGTAGGAAATTTAAAATTTTACACATTAGAGATGTGAACACTGTATATAACGTATTGTTGAAAACTTAGAGATGGGACTGATTCATTTTAAGTGTTGTCTCAATGTACCCCCCATGCGCATATTGAATTCATTCTTTCGTGAAAGGCGACACATACACAATTTTCATAATTGACACTTTTAACTCGCTACATTAACTAGTCTTGTACCACGTTGAATTACAATTAAAAGCGTAACAGCTAAAAGCGGAAGAGATTTATTTAGTAACACTTGTAGCCCACAAATTCAACGTTAAAAATTAGCTCCATATCATTGAAAAACATAATAATTTTATACAGGAAGTATGCTATAGATCAAGCTTCTATTAAGCAATGAAGTTAAATTCAAGATAGATAAATAGCCATCTAAAACTAAAAGAAAACTTTGACAGGCAAGGTAAAACACATTCAGTTTACCTCATTTCAAGATTCTAGAGGAAGTCAGCTCTTGTTACGGGTAGATTTAGGTGATAAAATTACTAAATTAGCCTTTGTTGAATATCTTAAAATAACCCCACCCCACCCCACCCTATCCCACCCCACACAGATCGAAGCCATATACGTATAAACGATCACTAAAATTCAAGAATTCTTGAAAATGGGCAGTCAAATCAACAGTAGAACTGTGCAAAATGACAGCCTTCGAAACCTTCTACCATTGAATCCACTAGCTTGAATGACCCAAAATGCATTGCCCCCTACAACCCTATCCTTGGCACCATCACATTACAATGTACTAGCATATCATCGCCACCATGACTAAAATCAAGGGATTACGAAAAAATCAATAGGGATTTCTCCCACGTTACTTGCACCATCATACTAACGGACATTGGAAAAATAAAGAATTCTCGAACCTTGTTGATGATTATTTTGAATCGATGGGTGTGAATGAGTGGATTCTGGTAGGCACGGTGTGAATGAGTCGATTTGGTTGGTGGTTAGGTGAACTTAAGGGTGAGGTGATTACCTAATTTTGTTTCTTTTCCATCTTTTTGTTTTTTTGGTTTTTTGTTTAATTATTTAACGAGGAAAGTTCAAAGTTAACCTTATAGCCCTCTTAAAATTGATTAAAGTTAATTTATTGAGTCAACTAACAGAACTCATCCATTTGGACCCCAGTTACTAATTTTTAAAAGGTTTGGGACTGTGGATGGTACAAAGTGAATGTTAAGGTAAAATCTGCAAAAATGTAAAAGGTTTGGAACCGCGGCTGCAATTACCCCTTTTATTTATGAGAAAATATAAATATTTGCAAAGTAATTTAATTTGATAATCGTTTTTTTTTAATATAATATTTTTGAATGTAATGTTTGGTCCAACAATAACAAAATCATTACAAACTAAACCTCAATCTTGGTAAATTTGTTATAAACTGCACTTTTTTTTTTTTCCCCCACTAATACAACAAAATTGCACAGCTTTTTTCAGTATGTCTCGATTACTTAAATCTCAAAATTTTCAAATTTTTAGTGACCTAAAATTGTGTCCATTTGAGCTAGAACTAGCAAATTACTCACAGAAACTTCTTGAAATTTCATACTATTGGACCCCTCAAATATGTTTGATGTGAAACTCGTGAAAAACATCAAGTCGAATGTCACAAGATTCAATTCTTCATTTTAGTGTCCTTGGTATATAACTTTGAAAAAATAAAAAATAAAAAATTTACACACACACACAAGAGTTATATTGACCATTCCTATAACAGCCCATCTACAGGCCCACACAAACTGGAACCCAGAGAGGAATGCCCATGTTGTGGCAATTCCCATCGGGGTATTTTCTCAACGAATAAAATTAGTGTTTGCTCGGGATGAATTAAGAAGTTGAGATTAGTTATACATTTTATAGTATTCACAATTTTTATAAAAAAATTAGCCATATATTTCCTCAACTTTTATCAAAAACTTGGTAAAAAATCCCTTAATTTCAGTGCTTGTGTGTTGTTCACTAAGAGCATGTTTAATCCCATTTTATTGTAAGAATGTATTTTAAAATGATAGATTGATGAAAAATGTGTGGTTAAAAAATCAGGAAATTTTTTGAATTTGTTTGTAATATTATTTGATTAAAGAATGTGAGGTTGAAAGGAAAAGAGAGAAAAAATGTATCTTAAAAATAATGGGTGATCAAACAAGCTAATTCTCTTCTTTTCATTGCTTGTTTCATTGAAGTCCAACTAGTAGATCAAACTGGGTTGTAGCCCCAGTTTGAAATATGGAAACTTACAAAAATGATCATAAAATTAGAGATTTTTTGAAAAATCTTGTGAAAAGTATTTTGGAAGTAAAAAATATTTTATATAGTTAAGTGTCACTTTTTATTAAAAATTGATGCTTGTCAATAAAAAAAAAGTGACATAAATTCAAAAAATAAAATAAAATAACAAACAATAAAAAAAGTGACAAAAATAAAAGTGGTAAACACTAAAAAGTTACAAAAATTCAGAAAGGTGACAAAATACTTTAAAAAGTGACAAAAAGTGATAAACAATCTACTCGGGAAAATGGTCACGTTAAGTACAATAGCTCCAATTGAAAAGTCTACCCTCTAAATACTAAACATCGTGTTTTAAAGTTGAATGTTATTTTTTAATACAATCTTACTTTTATTCAAAAAGTGATTTTTGTAACTAAAAAAATAACATAAATTAAAAAAAAAACAACAACCAATAGAAAAATGACATATAAAAAGTGGCAAACACTTAAAAAAAAAAGTAACAAACAATAAAAAAAATGACAAACACTTGAAAAAGTGACAAAAATTAAAAAAGGTGACAAATTTAATTTAAAAAGTGATAGAACATGATCAGCAAAATTTGACAAAAGCACGGGCAAGAAGTACCAATGAATTCAAAATATACGAGAAACAAACGATGTGAAACTTTTACGTAGTAGATAGTATGAATATTGCACAAATTCTAATATTTATATCTTGTATATACAAGTTTAACTACTTTTATTTTATCCTCGGTGCAACGCTTTTCATTCACATTTATCACCATATATAGTGGACTCCCCTTCTCTTTCGTCAACCGAGTCATTCGCCTTTTTCTCTCTATCCCCTCAAACTTTTATATATTCAAACCCAATTAAGAACACTCAAATTCATAATAGCAAATATCATACACACATTGAAAACACACACAAATTCAGCCATTCTTTCAATGATCAAATGACTGCAATTGATTCTCCTTCAAAGCAACAATGGTATTTTATTCAGAAAGCAAAGACACTGGCATTGAATGCTGTGAAGAATGCATTGGACTCGAGCATCCTTTGCCAAAAACAGCTTATCCCAAGTATGTGAAAAGACCACCGTAGGTAATTACAAATTGACAATTTTCATATTGGTGTAACACAATTGATTGCCTTGCATATAATTAAATGTCTCCTATTAAATAGTGATGTTACATGTCGAGAAGAAGATGAAGAGTTAGATGGAATAGAAGGGAGGAAGGTGTTAATTGTGGTGATTTTTGACGGAATTGCCTTCATCTTCATCAGTGAGGGTTAGGATTTTGATGTACAAGTAAATGACTCCTTTTCATCAATTTTGGAGGTTTTTGTATTTACTGTTAATTAGAAGGATTGACGAAAAATTATTAATTAAGTGTATTATTCAATTTTGTTGCTTTTGGGCAGTACTTAACCCAATTTCCTTTTTGAAATATTGGCCAATAAACTTTATAAAATTGGTCCAACTTTTCCTTCATTATATTAGCCCAAAATATATTCAATCCAGCTAAAAGTCTATATTCAACGAGACATTAAGCCACCATTTAACGAATATTAAAATCAAAATTTTAGTAGATTTTAATAAACGTTGATGAAATATGTGGTTGAAAAATTGTAGATACCACAAAAATTATTGAGTTTGACTTAGATTAAAATCTAATCCCTATCAAGCGTGGGGGAAATTTTAGTTCACTTTAAAATAATCCGATCCTAGTTGTGCCCATGATCTTGGCATTAGCATAGGTATATGCCAGGCGACCATAAGAAATCAGTATAACTCAAGAACACTACACATGCATTTGTGTACGAGAACTGTGTATGGAACTGCAAAAGGTTAGTCACCACCAACGTTAAAAAGAACCGGCCTAAACTAGGTTCGACAGGTCAAATCGATCCGATTTCATGCGAAAAATGGAAATTGTAAAACTCATTAAAAGAAGCTCAGAAACGACATTCATCACTAAAACCGGGTGATTGCTGCATACTATAAATGGAAACCTAAAAACGAAAGGTAAATGGGATACAATTGGAAAGCATAATAGAACTAGACAAACTTGTAGAGGTGCCCAACTTATTAACGGTCACAAAGTTCTGATGCACTTTTCAACTCAAGGAACTTGTCCTTCAAAAAGCCACTCAATGCTGGACAACTCTACTCAGGTCCACAGACAGTCCATTCTCTATCGGTTATTCAAGATAGGTATTCGGGACGTGTTTAGTACACAATAATGGACTATATATAAGAATGTTCAATATAAGAACGCCACAAAGTTTATATGGATAATCTATGCCCTTAAAATTTGAACAAAGCATTCAAACTTGAGAACATTCAAAGGGTGGAGTTTTGTTAGCTAAGGGCAGTTGGAGCACAATGAATTATTTCACACGCGTGTTTACATACATATTCATATATAGCATAACATATATGGACACCTTGAGAGAGATTTCAGACTATATTATCAAAGGACTAGCATTACTTTCATCTCATTGGTTGAAGAAAGTTAAAGCACTTCAGAAGTAGAATGAAATGTACTATAGAAAATTATTCAAACTAGAAAAAATAAATAATCTAAAGTTGTTTCCTAGAGGCTAATGATAAGCTAGAAAAAATAAATAATCTAAAGTTGTTTCCTAGAGGCTAATGATAAGTGTATCTTATACAAAACATGGATATTTGGATTGGAATATGGCTTAATTCGTTGTTTAATGTGTGTTTCGGGTTTACATCGATAGATACGATGGAATTGCAAAAAAAAAATGGAGCAAGAAAAGGGATTAATTGAAGCAAATATAGAATCTGGGGATTAAAAGGTAAATAATAAAAAATTTGGCTTGGAGCGAGGAATGAAAAGTCGAGAAAGCAAAGACTCAATTGGACAACAAAAGAAGCAAAGCATTGGAGAGAATTGAAGGACGAAAAAAATATCTTGGAGAAAGTTTAGGGGCCAAGTTTGCCCCAAAAGGGAGCACTAAGGCACGCGCCCTCGCGCCTCGCCCGAGCCTAGCCCCTAGCTAGTGCGCGCCTCACTATAAAATGGGGAAAATTCCAGTTTTCCTTATTACATTTTGACAATAATTCAAGGCAATCTTTTTTACATCTTATAAATTGAGAATTATGTCTAGAATGACGAATAGCCGAATTTTGAGGAGAAAATAGAGAGAATTTACATCGAAGAATGAAGAATTCATCGCTTGGATCAGGATTTGAAAGCTTTAATCGAAGATTTCCAAATTTTCTTTATATTTCAATTATTTGGGTGATGGCTTTCTTTTATTTTCTATATAATCCTTACATTAATATGCTAGGCTAAATTTAAATGTATTGGATGTATGACAAAACTCTTTGATTCTTAATTTTTAATTTAAGACTTGGTATTTTTAGTTTAATTCTTGCTTTATGATTCCATAAGCATGAATAATCACATTGTTTTAATGCTTGCACACCATTAGGGCATTAAGTTACTTATTCATAGTATTGAAAAACTCACGATACGTAGAACATTGTTTATAGAATACACGAACAATAAATATTAGAAATAGTATTCATAACATGTGCGGTTGGATGTGATAATCTTAAATTTCAATGCATGTTTGTCATATGAATGCGGATTAGGGATATGATCGTCTCGTGATAAACATATGTTTATTATATCTTGGAAAAAAAATAGTAAATAAAAGTAGAGCTATCAATCGTCACAATTGTATGAATTGAATTAATTATCAAAGGTTGAGTTGTAATTAAGAATTGATTAGTAGAGTCGGAAATCCAATACGTGCGTCACATTTGATTTAAAGCCATTGATTATTTCTTTCGTAGTTATAAAACGTAGTAAGATACAAACCAATCATATTTTGTTTCAATCACACATTTAAATATATCAAATACGCTAGAATTGAGCTTTATTCCTTGTGGGATAATAACTCTCTCATCACGATTATTACTTGTATAACGAACTCGTACGCTTGCGGGATTTCAACGTAACAGCTAACATCGTGATGACAACAACATAATATCAGCAAAAGCCAAAAGGGGAAATGGGGGAAAATCATTTTTAGCTTTGAATATAGCAAAAAAATGCATCCCACTGAATTTAAACAGGATGCTTCACCTCTTTCTTTTTCAATATTTGTCTGCAATCATAAGGATATTGATGTATTGCTGTATAACATTCCTAAAGTACAGAGAATGTTAACAAGAGGGTATCAAGCTGAATGCTTCTCGAAGTACAATAAGCCACGTGAAAATATATACAAATACGCATATGTTTGATATGCAGTACTGAATAGTACAATGAACAAGCTTCGGCTTCTTTCTTTTTCTACAATGTTCAGTTTTGTACTGTACTCCTATGGAACAAGCCATTATTAGTTCTATTATAATCAGTTTAGGCATCTCTATTCTTCACCCCCATCAAAATGCTGTCCTAACCACATCTATTGAGATATGTGCCGGAGAAAATCGATTACTTTTCTGTTTTAGACGTCTTTTGTTCTTTCGGGATGAATTCCTACAACGGGAGCCTTTTGTCTATGATTTCTGTTTAGCCGAGCAAGAGCACTTTGCACGCTTATCTGAACGGGTCTAAACATTCGAAGAGAAAAGCAAAGAAGCGTTATCAAGGATCTAAAAGTGGATGTTATTGCTAAGGGATTGTGTCCACTGTAATTCAAGTTTTGAAGTATACCTTTACTTGTGTCTGAAGATCCTTAATATAATCAACAGCCAAATCCAACATATCTGATGTATTCGTTTGCTGCAAAATTAAAAAACATTATCAAAAAAGGAAGAAACAAAAACTGGGCAGTATGTAGATTAACAATTACTGCAGGTAATGTAATCAAGAGCTTTACCTTTTCCATATTGGGAACAAGTTCTTGTAGCTTTCTCATCCTTTCACTGATTCGTGTTCTTCGTACCTATAAAAATTACATCAACTTTTCAATTACAATTCATTTTGAGTATAAACTCCATATTGATGTTCAAATTGAAAACCAGTAAGTCCACTTCCTTATCTGTTTGCCAAATAGTAATAAACATGACAGAATATCAGAATGTTCGTCACTACTAATGACAAAAGACGAGAGAATGAGATGTTTGGCATTACCCTTTCTGCGATGCTACGTGGGTGAGTAGCACAACCCCGTTTTGCTCTTATCTTACAAGGTGCCGAATCTTGCAACATTTTTTCCATTGCAGATATTTTGGATGAACTACTAGGCAAACTTAGATGGTGGGACAACTGAGTTGTGGGACTATTTCCACCTTCAGAATTCTGCTCAGCACAGTAGTTCTTTCTCATCAGAACCAATCAGTTGGAAAAAATAAAATGACGTTTCATCATCAGAAAATACCTGATCATCCAAGGCGTTTATATTTGAAAATGTCTTGGTGTCATCATCTCGTAGCTCTTTTACGAAATCATCGGACAGAATTGATGAATCATTCCAAGAGACTCCCGGGAAACCTGTGATGTAGTCGTCATCACGATCTCCCTGAAAATGTCCGTCACCTGGATGAGTTTCTCCAAAGCTTTTACTCCCAATTTCAGCAATGGGAGTCATCATCCCCGAAGAAGATCGGTTCATGGAGGGGAAAACCATTTGATTCTTAAACCTGATTGCAGAGGAATACAATGCTTCTGCACTAGCACTATTACCGGCTGCAAAATTCCCCATGCTTCTCATTGCACCAAAGTCTGTGAATCACTAAAACATGTTCAGTGACGTGTCTCAAACTGTTGTGGCAAAATAAAAATTAGTATATAGGAAAAAAATACAACTAGGAATCTATGTGCAATTTAAGCAACAACAATGATCATTATTCAAGAGAAAGGAAACGATGGTGTATTTTGAACCCTCTCTCATTTCTGATTCTGAATTTTTACCCTTTTTAATCACGGATTGAATTGATGCCTTATTTCAAACATTACAGATAAGGTGATGATTTTAATCCATTTTAATAGGACAATAAACACTAAATGAAAGACATAGAAGCTCCCCAAATTTTTTAAATTTACAAGCTCAATAAACGGGTGGTCAATCTACCATAATAGACTTCCCAGCATGGTATTAAAAAATAGCTCATCTCGAATATCATAAAACGCGTTAGATAGAAACTAAAGAAAATAATACACAAAGAAGCCATATTGATACTTGAGAAATGTCTAAAATTACCATTATCAATATTTATATTAGCAAATAATCCAGCAGGCAAACTGCTTTGACGAATGAGATTTGAATTGCGGCCACCACCATCCATACTTGTATGCACCACATGATCTGAATTAATCGAACCGTACAATCTGCTAGACGAAATGTCCATAGCAGAACTTGCATCCCCTGAATTATGACTCTGATACATCATTTGAGAAACTGAGGAATAATCATTACTCTGCTGCCTCTGCAATTGCTTCTGTGGTTGATGAACCTCAGTTTCATTCTTGATTGGTGGCACAAATTGTGATTGTGATTGCAGACTCATATTAGATGAGTAGTTGTGCCCAATGGTATCAACACTACTATTCATGAATCTCTCAAGAATTTGCTGTGTTTCAGGACTAGAACTACTATCTAAAAGACTTGTTAAATAAGAACTTGGCGCAGATCGATACCGCTTCAATCCAGAGCCAACCTCCTGCATATTTTGCCGCATCTGTTGCTACTGATGTTGATAGTGGTTCATCCAATTACAGTAAACAGTCACTTAATTTTAAAGAATTGGCCCAGAACAGAAAGAAGAACGAGAGGACAAGAAAAGTAGTATATTTACCTGATGGAGTGAGAAATTGATAAAAGGGCCTCTACGAATTAATGAATTATCAGTTAATCATGAATTTTACTGCTTCTTAAAGCATATTTAGGCATTAACACAACCACCTTGCATCCAAAAATTTATTGCAAGTTACAGACAAAGCAAAAACACAAAGATCTCCCATATAATCGCCATATATATTCCCAGAATCTGCTACATAATATTGAATTAACTATATCATCAAAACTTCATGGTTGAACAGGATAGGATAGGATAAGATATAATAAGAATGGGAACGAATATTTATGAGATTTCAAAGACAAAAAGAAAACACAACAAATTGCAAAAGGCCACAAACTCTTTATAAATGCATACGTGTATCTTTTCTGTGTGGAAGCTTTTTCTTTCTTTAAAAACGACTGATTTGTTATCCTCTCCCAAAGGGTTTCCCAGAATTGAGCTTAAAGCAGAAGCCAGAGTGGAAATGGATGAGGTGGCTGCCTGGCACTATATATAGTACACTTATAGAGAAAGAAGAGAAAATATACGCATATAATTATACATATAGAGAGAGAGAGAGGAAAACAGTGCAACCAATGGGAACTCAGGCAGGGGCAGATATTTCGATTTTTCTGGGCAAAAAATTGTTGAGAAAAATGCAGATTTATGTGTGTTCTATGTCTTGCTTACCGGGTTGAAAGATGTAATAAATTTGACAGTGCCACCTTTTTAATGAAAGACAGTTGATAGTTGACCTTAAAAATTTACTTTTAGCAGTGATCAGTAAATTTAGTTAAAATTAAGGAAAGATAAAAATAGGTTTTGTACCCCCAAAAAAAGTTCAGTTATCTTAATGAAATCTAGTTATTAACCTGTTATAAAAACTGAATCCAACCGACTAGTTCATCTAAAAAAAATAAGAAACGTAATAGACCGAAGATTGAAAAATTAAAAGCTATCATATTCAATCAAGAATCCTGTGTTTCAGTTCCGAAATTGATCGGTAACGTGATATTTGTTAATTTTTTTACAGTCGAATCGATCTCGTTTTGATCTTTTATCTTTTTTAAGACAACAAATGGTCTAATTTTCAAAACGTTAGTTTTTAAGTTGTTTATTGAATCAATGTAATACAAAGAACAAATTTATTTATTTAAATTTCGACTTCCTGCGCTTTCAAGTTTAATCTATAGGATGTGGCTAACTATTATAATTGGTGACCACATGTGCGTAACGTGTTAAAGTATGAAAGGACCACTTTTTAAATAATTCAATAAAGCAATTAATTAAGCAAATAAGTCAATCGAAAAATAGATTATTTGTATTCAACAAATGGGCCCCAGTTGATTTCATTATCAATCAATAAGAACTGATTAAGCTAAAAAAAAAAAACCTCCTTTTTTATCGGAGATCACATAATTAACATTATTTTATGTTCTTTGATTTGTCATTAT
>CADEPD010069327.1:0-12905 GCA_902829195.1 Fraxinus dipetala
TAGCTAAATATGTAAGAGTAAAATTGACATTCAAAAGTTTCTCCTCAATTCTTCTTTTTAATATATTGTGGATGTAAATAGATAAAGAAGTGTTCAATTGAATTTGATCGAGTTGAATAATCGCCATTGGTTAACAAACTTTAAAGATGAAAATTAAATTATATAATTTTTGTATGGAATTTTAACTACTTTGCATGCCATATGATTATATAAAAATCATTTTTTCCACGTTCATATTCCAATCACGTATTCTTACAAAAATTATTTTCACGTTTTTCTATAATTTATTTCCACTTTCTATCCATGCATGCAAAAAAAAACACTTTTAAATAAGAATAATGCCTATCGAGCACCAATAATGTCAAATCATCAATATATGTGACATTATGTAATATGTTTAATTAATGGTGAAATTATGTGATTCATTAATTGAATATATAATTTAACGCCGTTACTTAAAATGATATTAAATACCAGATAGTACTACTCTTTAAATAATTATTCCACACAAGGACTAAAAAGAATAACTAGTGAAGTCAAATCCAATTATCAAATGTGCCCTAAGTTTCACGCAACCTATTTAAAAAATGCTTAATCAATTTGGGCAAAATCTCATTCTATGCATTCATACTTTTTTCTGTGCTAGTTCCAAATACATAACTTATTTAGGGTGTGTTTGAGTCGCATTATTTTGAAAGAATGTATTATGAAATAGTAGATTGATAAAGAATGTGTAGTTGAAAAAGAAGAAAAAATTATTGATGTGATGAAAAATATTATTTTATTGAAAAATGTATGATTAAAAATGAAAATAAAAATTTTAACAACCATGCTACAAGTACATAATTTTTTTACCGAATTTGTTACGACGCTCCCCAATAGGGGACCGCTACTTGTCAATTCGAGATAAAATTATGTACAACAAGAATAATTTAAATTTTAATGTGACTCAATCAAATTGGGGCCAAGTTTCAAATTTATTTTCATTAGAGTTTAACATCTTCTCGTACATGTCAGCCAATTTTTCTTGAGTGGGCTTGTCTTATTCTCCAAAGTTAATTAGAAAGTAACGAAAATTTGCCCCTAAACAAAAAAAATAAAATAAAATAAAATGAAAAATAAAAAACAAATCGTGCTTCTAAAAATGTAAAATTTAACACAGTATCATCTAAATTTAACACAATGTTTCCGAGTCGAAAAAGCCAGAAATCTTCCAATGACAAAAGGAATGTTAAATTTCATGACGAAATCATAAATGTTCATCAAACAAAAACAAGATTGAAAGATAACAAGTTTAGAAATAAAAGGAAAATGTGAAGGATTCAAATGAAACTTAGCTTGAAGTTAGATGACCTATGGTGTAAAAATATGCTATTTTGGTACCTGGTGCGTCAGATTTTTTCAACATTGAATCTCAAGACCCTGGTGAAAATTTCATAATCGGAATTGAAACCGCCATGGACTCACAGCAGCAGCAGAGAGAAGCATCTCCGCAGCCGTCACCGCCGGCGGCCGGCGGAGGAAGAGGCGAGGGCGGTGGCGGTGGCGGAGATTTCACAGCCATTTTCACCATTCTATTGTCATTCATCGCTATTGCCTCCATGGTATGGAAAAAAAACGTATAAAGTGTTAGCTGTTGTTACTTTTTCCTTTTTTTGTTGATTTCTTTTTTATAATCGGGGCTTAGGGTTTAATCTATTTTTTTGGAAATTTTCAGTTCTGTATTTTCTGCTGTTGGGGTTTATGTATTATATCGATTCTGAACATTATCTCGGAAATTGAAAATTTAATTGTTAGAAAAACTGGAGGATGGACTGCAGTTCATGAATCTTAATATAGTTCAGTTCCAACCGAGGTTAATTATCTTGTAAACACGAGGGAACTGAACTCTTGGAGCATATTTGAACTCTGTGTAAAAGGGAATTTGACCATATCATTCAATTCCTTTGAAAAATCTCCCTGGTGAAACTTGAGTAACTTTATCATATTTGTGGCAGAAATGGGTAAGGAGCATAATAGAACTCTGTGTAAAAAGTTATTTTTGACCATATCATTCATATTCTTGAAAGCTTTCCTGGTGAAACTTTAGTAACTTCATAATATTTGTGGAAGAGATGGGTTCCCAAAGAAGCATATTAAAAATGTCTAAAAAGGGACTTGACCATATCATTCAGTTTTTTTGAAAGATCTTCCCGGTGAACTTGAGTAACTTTATTACATTTGTGGCGGAGATGGGTGGGAACAGTACGAATAAATTCGATGATTAGGGAGTTAAGACCCAGACTTGTAGAGTTTGTTTTAAGACGTTGGAACCAGCGAGGTTCCTTTAGTTTCTGTTGGCACAATTTCCTTTATGCTAGTAAACCTAGCATGAACAACCATTATTCCTTAGTTCTTGGTTAAAGTTTTTGTTTCCGTTACATCTCTTGAGAGAGACCTGTCTCTTCTTATGCCTGAAAGATCTTGATTCCTCCCACCTTAAAGAATCCTTCCAATCCACTTGCTGCACAAAATTGCAGTCTCATCTCACTTCGTAGTGCATGTAGTTGTCGATAGAAAACAGGATCTAGATGGTTAAAGCTGTTCGTGATCATCGTAGTTGTCTGCAAATTCCTAACCTCTTCATTAGGGATATCATATTATATGTTTTGCTCTTGTGGATTCAATATCAAGTCAAGTTTCATTCCTTAATGCGTATTGAAAATACGGTGATAGTATGCAAAATACATTTTGCTCGGAGCATTTCATAGGGTCGAAGCAAGAATAAATTAAAACCATGCTTACCATATAGGCATGAATATAATGTTTCATTAATTAAAGCTTAAATGATTAGCAAAATCATGCTTGAAATTAATGATGGAACATAACATTTCATTATATACATTAGTACCGTTGGATGATGGTTCATTGGTAAGCAGTGCTTGCTAAGGACTTCGTATCATAATGCAATTAAGGTTTCTTTGTTAAACTTTATGTTAATGCCGTAGGCAGGCAAATTACATACAATAAATTTAATTAACTAAAGATAATTAATTGCCTTTAATTTTTTTTCTATTTCTTTACACTTGTATAACATGCATGCAAAGTGTTTAGATTCCATATGAACTCACATAATGTATTCTTAAATGATATTAATACTTGTTGCAATTTAAATAAACAATTAAATAAACATATATTATCATTTTTTTGTATATGAAAGAAAAATTTACTTGAATAGCTATGGGACCAGTGATGAAATTTCAGAAAGTTTGACAAAAGGAGAAAAATACCATATTAGCTCGAGGTAAAGCAGTAATTTTCAATGCTCTATGCAGAGACACGTGCAAGAAAAGAATAAATTAACCACTACATATTAGATCACAGATCAGTTAACAAATTTTACAGATTTGATTAGCTCAGGCTATGAAATATTCTTTTAAAACACCTTAGAGAAATTATAACAGAAAAAGAGAAAATGCAAAAGGCATTTGAAATAGAGACTATATGCAGAGTACTGATCAAGAACACTGAGTCTCCACTTTCAATTTGTCATTCATTCATAGATCCAGTCATCTAGGTCATCTAGGGCATGTCTGGCTAAAATACAAGTTACTTTTGAGTAATTTTTAAAATTTTAAAATTTTTAGTTCAAAATCACTTTATTTAATAAAAAATGACAGTCTATACTTATTTTCCAAACTAGTACTTTTTAACATTTTTCCCCACGTTCAAAACATCATAATAAAATGACTAATTTTTTTTTTAATTAAAACTATTCAAGTGCAGATTTTTAAAAAAAAAAAAAAATTTTCCAAAAAGTCGAATCTCCCCACCAAAAATATTAAAATTAATAGACTAACCCAATTAACTTTTCTTTTAATCATTAAAACATGCTTCAAATTAATATTTAACTTATAATGAAGAGAAGAAACAAAGAATAATTTTAACGAGTCTATAAATTTGTGGACCTGTGCTCTGATCCCATAAACGTAACGCCTAAATTTCAAATAAAATTTGAAGAGTTACATAGCCACTGTTTGAGCCCCATTTTATGGGAAAATATATTTTGAAATGGTGATTTTTTGGAGAATGTGTGATTAAAAAATAAGGAAAAGTTACAGATTTATGTGTAAAATTATTTTATGGAAGAATGTGTGGTTGAAAATAAGTTTTAGAAAAATGATTTTTTGTAAAAATGGAGGCCAAACATGGGCATAGTCTATTTTATTCATAACATGGTTGGATAATATTGAAATAAATTAAATTCAATACTTAAAATTAAACTTGAACGATTTAAACTTAAAATAACATTCAAAGTTTAAAGTCATGCCACTGGAAATAATCTAAAATTCATTAATTACATGCTCATAAAGTCTAGTTAATTTGACAAGAAATTGAAAGAAAATAAAGACAACTTAATTGTCACGTTTTTTAAGAAAAGTCCCTTTGCATATCACTTCACCATTTCGCCATACTTCCAAACTTACCTGAATTAACCTAAAATTGGTAAAAAAAAAAAAGGAATTAATATAAAATACCCAGTAGGACATGTGCACCCAATTGTGATAATATGTTACTAACATAAAACTTTGCAATTCATACCGTCATTTCATCAAGAGCATAAAGTAATCAAATGATAGCTCTAGTTAACATAATTTTGTATAATTCTCTAGAAAAATCCCAAATGAATCTTGCATTTTATTTCATAGAGGATTAGAAGGTCAATTAGCATTTCACATAAAGATGTACATAAATAAGATAATACAGTAAAAGGGTAGCCAACTTGTATGTATACTTATCCTATCTCGAAAACTGCAAAAATTAAGCGTGACACAAAACGCAAATTGTTGAAATTCTATTTGCTTCCTTCTATTCTTAAATTTTGTTTGTTATATGTGAATATGGAAAGAGAGAATGTGATTTAAAGAGAGTGAGGGGAGAAGAGTATATGAGATAATGTGTATGAACAATAATAAGAGAGTAGGAAATGACGTATGAGAGTGTTTTATTGAATGAGAGAGTGAGGAGAATATGTATATATAAGAGAGACTATGGATAATAAATAGGAGAGATAGTGGATAAGGACGTGTGAAAATGTATGGGTGAATGAGAGAGGGATGAGACAAGTATGGGTGGAGAGTGGGACAAAAGGTAAGAAAGAGTAAAATAGTGGAGAGAGAAATGTGTGTTAATGTGTGAGATATAAGTGGGAGAAATAAGTTCCATTAAACGAACACTTCAACTCTGTGTCCGTGTCCGACATGTGTTGGATATCGATACTTTTTCGAACACTTTACCATGATCATTTATATATTTTTAACTCAAAGTTATTAATTAATAACAAATAGATACTCATATTTTAACAGATTTCAACAAAAAAATTAATAAACAGTACAAAATTGAATTTAAACTATGTAAATGAAGAATTTCAAAGAATTTAATCAATGTATCGACGATATGACAGTATTTTTTTTAAAAATCGCGTTTCGGCGTGTTCGCCACGTATCATGTAGGACACAAGTGTCCTAACGGTGCATCATAGGAAATAAAGGATAAAAAGAGAAAGAGGGAGGAGAGTGTGGTGGAGACGTGGAAAAGTCTTTGAAAGTGGGAAAAGTGAAAAAAGAAATAATAAAAAAAATTAGTTGTTATAATTTAGATACCAATTAATGTAGAACACAATTGAACATGAACGAGATTAAGAAAGAAAAAGGAAGAGAGATGAGAAAGAGACGAAGATGGAGAAAATAGAGAAAATTTAAAATGAGGAAATATCAGTTTTTTCAATATTTAAGTCTAAATATTACAATGCGTAAGCCCCCTTTTATATAAGTATGAAATAGTTAAACCCCATTAAGCCCTTGTTTGAGCCCCATTATTTTGGTTTATTAGATTTTGGAACAGTGATTTTTTCGAGAATGCGTGGTTAAAAAGTGGGGAAATGTTTTTGGTTTACGTGTAAAATTATTTTATTGAAAAAATGTATGATTGAAAATGAGCATTGGGAAAATGGGGCTCAAACAAGGGCTAAATAAAATCCGAATTATGTTTCCTAAAATCAATATCCAATTTGGAAAGTATACAACTAATAAAATACAGAAAAATCTATAAATTAAAACATTAATTACGTTTTCTAAAATAAGTATCTAATTTGGAACGTAAATTAAATTACTTTACTAGGATTCCCATCATTAGTAGTCTAACGTTTAGTCATTTCCTTGAAAATATCATGTCCATTTTATAGTTTTTGAACTGAAAATATTGCGATTAGACAAGGAACATATGACATGCCCAAGAACCATTTGCAGGTTATTATCCCTACTGTGTCGACCTTAAGGCAAAGCTTAGCTATCTTACATCAAGTTCCAGAAGGCCATGTTGGAGTTTATTGGAGAGGAGGTGCCCTTCTGAACACAATTACAGATCCAGGTTTATTACTGTGCCTTATATACTGTACTTCTCACGTTTACGACATCCTGGATATTTGTGTAGGCATATGTATATGGGGTTTCGGTTGTTTCTTGTTGCTGATTAGCACCTGTTCAATATTAAGGTTTTCATTTGAAAATGCCGTTGATAACCCACTTTGAGCCCATTCAAGTGACCCTACAGACTGATTTGGTGAGACAAATGTTTATCCTTTTTAATTTCGAAGTTCTTCAGATTAAGGATTTATTTCATTGCAATGCTATTTGAAAATGTATTGATTAGCACCTGGTTTCTGTGCCATGGTATATATATCGTGCAGGTGAGGGATATACCCTGTGGAACAAAAGGTGGTGTAATGATCAACTTTGAGAAGATAGAAGTACATCTTTCAGTGCTATTATCATATGTTGTTCTTTTGATGATTGCCAAGTAATTGTGTTGTTGATTAGTTTGTTTATACTAACTAGCATTCCTTCAGGTTGTTAATCGTCTTCACAAGGACTATGTACACGAGACATTGCGCGACTATGGTGTACAATATGATAACACGTGGATATATGACAAGATCCATCATGAGATCAATCAGTTCTGCAGTGCTCATTCCCTGCAGCAAGTTTATATTGACATGTTTGATCAGGTAAGAAGGTAGATCAAATTGAACTCTAGTGCATCAATGTATTTCATCCACTTGCTTATTTTAAGGCTTCTCTCTCCTCCTATGGTCAATTATAAAGTCTCAAGGATAAAATGGTTTACTTCTTCCACTATTCTTATCAACAACTTTTGGTGCCTTTAAAATGTGAACAAAGGAACATCTAAAGTAATGCGGGCTCAATTATGACTGAGTCACTCTCCACCTGCACAACCATCAAATGCCTTTTATTTTATACTGATGCTTGATCTAGTAAGTAATTCTTGCTATAATTTCAGATTGATGAGAAAATGAAAGATGCACTTCAGGCTGACTGCACACGTTATGCTCCAGGTATTGAAATACTTAGTGTGCGTGTCACTAAACCCACCATTCCAGAGAGTATAAGGCGGAATTTTGAACAGATGGAAGAGGAACGCACCAAGGTATTTCTTAGTCACTTACCTTGAGCCTTTTAAGGTTATGTAATTCGTTTCTTCAATTTTAACTCTTTTAGCAACTGTCAGTTAAAGGGGTGTTGCAGATAACTAATTGAGGGTCTACAAGTGTAATGGACTAAGTTTTATAGGAGATTGTCAACTTATCTTAATATACACAGTTGTTGCTCATAATTAGTTTTATAGATTGCTGTTTTGCTGTCTGTGATTACTCATTTATAGAGGAACCTGTTTTTGATGGAACTGTTCAACCTATTACAGCAAAGCTTAAATTATAATCTAAGCTGGTCAAACATATTTTTTATCCACTCATTACGTAGGACCCATAACCTTACTACCACTTATTATTCACACATTCTGTAAGACCACTGCTTATAAGTACTTAAATTACCTCCTCACCTAGTCGAGCACTTTAATATAATAGGTCTTGATTGCAATGGAGAGACAGAGAGTTTTTGAAAAGGAAGCCGAGACTCAGAAAAAGATTGCCATAAGTGAAGCTGAAAAGCACGCTCATGTTAGCAAGATCCAGATGGAACAGAAGTTGATGGAGAAAGACAGCTTGAGGAGGCAAGAGGAAATTTCTAATACAATGTACTTAGCTCGGGAGAAAAGCTTGGCTGATGCTGACTTTTATCGGTACATTCCTTTACTTTATACCGTTGAAGTTGTTTATGCATTCTGGGACAAGGAAGCTTTAACAAGAATGAACGGGTATTTATTGATGTTAATGTTCATCATGTTCAGAACAATTAAAGAAGCAGAAGCAAACAAGTTGAAGCTAACTCCACAATATCTAGAACTCAAATTCATCGAAGCAATTGCTAACAATTCCAAGATTTTCTTTGGTAACAAGGTTCGATTACTTCTGTCTGTACTCTTGTTAGTTCCACTCTATCAATGAGTTGTTACTTCTATAGGTTGATAAAAATTATTCTGCAGGTACCTAATATGGTTTTGGATCAGAGGCTACTCGGAAATTTTTTGCAAAATGAAGCCAGGAAAGGAAACGTCGCGGAGGATAGCTCTTAAATTTGGTGTTGGTCCAAAAACTATATGCCCGAGTGAATGTGAATAATGGGAAAGAAGAATTATTGCAGTTTATGAGAGAGTTACATTTCAATGTGCATGAAGTATAGACCTATATGCCTGGTTATTAAAAGTTTGTTTTTACATCTTACTGCATTCAAATACTGCTTAAATGTAATGTCTTTAATCTTCTTCCTAATTGATTTTTTTGTGAGGAGTGTTATAAAAGAATAAGAGTGCATCAAGAGAAGTGACCTCTTTCCTTTCAAGTATACGAATCTATGCATTGAGCTTGTCCTGCCTCTTAAATGGTTTGATCATATCTGGACTGGACTGGACTAGCCAGTCCAACCAGCAAACTGGTGACCCAGTTATGGTTCAAGATACACTTTAACCAGGCCCCATCTTGTTTAACCAGGGCAAGTTAGCAGAAAATTCGCAGCCCGGTTTGGTAATTTTTTAAAGTTATCACTGGTATGATAAGGGAAAATAGGAGAAAATGAAAATATTGACTATGAAAAAAAAAATTAAAAAAAATCCTGCTTCGCAGAAGCATTTAAAATATAAAATTGATATCTGTCCCATTCAATAAAGATGACACTGCAAGAGTGGATGTAAAAGGAAAAAACAAATATTGACGTAGAGCTAATATATTATATATCATAACCAGTGTTCAAATCGTTTCGTGCTTTATTTTCTCTTTCAACCAGGGGTGGATGCTTTTAATCTTAATCGCTCTCCTAGCTTTTATCTATTAGTGTCGGTCTTACAAAGTTCTTTTTTGTTCATGTTCTTTTCGATCTTTAAGCATTTTGCTATATAACCAAAATTTACCTTCGCCCGTGCAATACTTCAATTACGTAGTATTCATCGCATGTCCAAGCTAAAGTTCAAGGACATATTTAAAAGTTATTTATAGACATTTTATATTTGGTCATTTTATAAGTTACAATGTAGTGAGAGCATTTAGACACAAATTAGATGCCACTCAAACTTGGCATAACCCAACATGTTGTCTTGAGACATAACATAGATCTTCACAATAAGGATGACAATATGATGAGTAGCAGGACAAGACATGCATCTTATATCTTGAGTTTGGGTCAAGGCGCTAAGAGTGTTTTTGTCCCCACCTTCAATTTTGAAAGCTATTATGCTATCTAATATCAGTAATATTAAAATAGTAATTTATATGATACTGTGCAATAAGTTCAATTAAAAGTGAAATAATATTATTCATCTAATTATATATTTCATTTAATAAGACTTAGTGACAATTAGTGTCACCTAACCTTGTAATACCATGTGTAAAATATCATTACTCCATAAACTGGCCTAGATTAATGTCCTCTCATCGCTCGGTGTAAACCATGAGATTTAAGAATATTACACAAACTATTCCAGCAAAACACACAATTGAATATATGATTGTCTCATTATTGCATACAGGATTTGACGGTTATCTGTATATAAATCATGGGCAAAACTGCCCCAGTAATGACGCTCCACTCAACACTACCCATTTTGCATTCTTCAACACCGAATCCAAATCCCTTGTGTTTTATTCATTTCGCTTTTTGCAATTTCGTCCCTTTTTACACTTCCAGTTTCTGAAAGCAGACAGTGAATTTGCAGGGGAATTGGAGGTATGTTTTTTGCCTTTGAAGAGTCTTTGTTTATGCGTTTGTGAGTTCTATACAAATAGTGATTTTACATCATCTTCTATTGGTAGTTGTTCTATTTCTTTCTGACCTTTTCATGACAGAAATAATAATGAGATTGGTGAAATTATTTTACATTGTTCCAGCATTTCACGTTATGGTAATCACTAAATAGCAAGAGAATAATTGTCTTCAAGATTTTGAATTTTGGATAAGTTTTCGTGTTTAGGAGTATTGTCGTATTGACTTCAATATACAGTCAGTCTATTTTAGTTCTCATTGTTGGTTTTCTTGATAGATTTTGACTTTTCTTTAATGCTTGCTTCATATTTTCTGATTTTTATCTTGCATTGTTATTTTTTCATAATGAAGATAAATGTCAGTTGGGAAATTAATTAATGGTTCCTAATTACACTGATTTTATAAAATTGGGCTGCTTTTTCTTAATAAAGATAAACTCTTCTGGCATGTTTGGTGGGGAAAAGGTTTGGTAGGGATGACTGGATTGGACTGGAAGGGATAAGAAAGAAACTAAAATCTTGTTTGTTACACTATCCATTCCGGTCTAATACTGTGCAGCTAACTAACACAGGCTTCGTGTTTCTAGTGCTGCCCTTTTATATGTTCATATCTGATGGGCATGCCTTGTCATTTTGTAGGACTTTTAGGTGTTCCTTCATTGATATTGCTTCCATCACTTGTTTGGAGGTTTGAAGATGTATTTGGTGGAGAGCAAAGGAGGTGCAATAGCATGCATGCTTCTTTCTCTATTTTTCTTGGGAACATGGCCTGCCATTTTGACTCTACTGGAAAGACGAGGCCGTCTTCCTCAACACATTTACCTCGATTATACGATCACGAATCTGTTGGCTGCTGTTATTATTGCTTTCACATTCGGTGAAATAGGAAAGAGCACAACTGAAAAACCAGATTTCTTAAATCAACTATTTCAGGTGAGACTGCTCGTATGCATTGTTTTGCTAATATTTGAGCTCAATGAAAATTTGGTGATAGTTAGCAAGAAAAAGATTGCAAATCCAAAAATATACTTGACTCAATCTGAAATGAAGATAGGCCTTGTGTAGAATGTCTAACAATGTTGTATAAAGTTCCTCTACAGTTTAAGGTGATATACTCGTGCTGTCATAGTGTCATATATTACAATGGCAACAACGTCATATACTCTGTCATGTATTATCATGCTTCATTCTAATATTTTTTCCTATAAATTTACATTTTATTAAATCGCTTCAAAAATAATGCACAAATTTTGTTCATAGTTCCGATAGGCGCTATGGATATATGCATTGAAAAGGAGAAAACAAAGAATGCGTCCAGAGGGGAGAGAGAGAGGGGTGCTGTGGATATAGCAATTTGCTACCATTTTCCATATTTTTGTATCATTTAAATTATGTCTCCTTGTACTAGCCGCTGTCTTAATCTTTCAACTTTTCTATCATTTAGTTTACTGTCAACTTTTCTCACTAACTATCACATATCAAGTTGCCCCCAACTTCCCTGCTGATTTCACCATGAATCTGTTAGATAGAGTCACGTTAATATCATTTAAATTTTAAATATTGTCTTCAACACTCCCCATTTTATTTTTTCCCACCGATGCCGAATGCATGCACAATTTTATTTAAATGGGTGGTGGCAAAACTTGAACCCAGGACATTTGCAGCTTCGATACCATATTGAATCACTTGATCTAAAAACTTAAACTATTAGGTAGGGCCCAATTTATATCATTTAAATATTTATTTAAAAAAAAAAAAGCAACCTTAAATATTCCCGTAGGATATTAAGGAGCGATTATAGTATATAGCGGATAAAAATCATTGACAAAATCAACAGGACTTTTGATTGTACGGTCATAGTTTTTTATTTCGCCAATTTTACTTTATTTCTAGAAATGCTATTACTAGTTCATTTATGGGGGCATATTGATACGACAATAGAAAACTATTCACATTATATATAATGTAGGTCCCATTTTTTGTTGGATGGATGTGCACAATCTAAGGTTACCTTTCTTGTTCTGAGTTCTTCTGTATTTTTTGTTCAGGGATTCACATTGAAGAAAAGCCCCA
The DNA here is from genome assembly GCA_902829195.1 of Fraxinus dipetala. Lineage (NCBI taxonomy): Eukaryota > Viridiplantae > Streptophyta > Magnoliopsida > Lamiales > Oleaceae > Fraxinus > Fraxinus dipetala. The sequence continues at coordinate 12,281 of CADEPD010069327.1, forward strand.
TTTTTGTTTCTTAAGTTATTCACAATAGCACACAAGTTGAAATTTTCTTATGCTTCTATTGCAAATTGATGTAGGATAACTGGCCTAGCGTAATGTTTGCAATGGCAGGTGGGATTGTCCTGAGCCTCGGAAACCTGGCAACTCAATATGCTTGGGCATATGTGGGTTTGTCAGTGACCGAGGTGATTTCTTCAAGCATAACTGTTGTTATAGGTATTATATTTTACGCACTGAATTCTTAAGTTCATAAGACCATGGCTTGATGAAGTTATAAATGTTAGCTGGCTCTGCTTGTACAGGAACAACCTTAAATTACTTCTTAGATGACAAAATTAACAAAGCAGAGATTCTTTTTCCTGGTGTTGGATGCTTTTTGATTGCTGTTTGCCTTGGATCTGCTGTGCATGCGTCCAATGCTGCAGATAATGAAGCCAAGTTTTCTAGATTCTTAAATGATTACAAAGATGGGACACCGTATGTATTCTTTGTTTTGGATGACTATTTTATTAACAAGTAGTGACTAGAGAGTTAATAGCTGAAGTAGTTGAGATAAAGTTTCTAATGTCAATGTCATACATCAGTTTTCATTAAAACCAATACAGTGAGATGAAATGAAGGAAGAATC